>PVJI01001548.1:28139-176016 GCA_004026765.1 Micronycteris hirsuta | reverse complement strand
ACACAGTCCTGAGAATCTACACGTTTTGAGCACAGCTCCGTGTGACTCCTGTGTGAGCAAGTGTGGATCATGTCTGTGGGATGGGAATTCTCTAATAGGAATTTGGCAAAGGTGTATCTTAAAAAATTCCGGCTTGCTGATCTCTTTCACCTGGTCGTGTCTGCCACCAGACCTGAATCAACATCCCAATGCCTTGCTAATGAGTAATCCTACCCCTGTTGAATTGCTAATGCCCCTGATAAAAACCCTGGCTGAACAAGCCAAGGGGCTTTTTCCTGGAAATGGGAGGAATCAGCCACGTAGCCCTGGTATTACTTTCCCCGCGTGTCACGGTATGACATGCACCGAGTCACGGCAACCACGGGTGTCGGCTGGCCCCGATCTACCCCGTGTCAGTTAATAAACTTGTCCAGACTGAGTCAGCTAGTAAAAGGCAGAAGCCAATGTGGTCTGAACCCAAAGTCTGGAGTCTGCAAAGCTACACCAAAACTGGAGGGAGAACGAGGCTTCGAGTAGGTGTCATCTATGGCCTTGTGACTCATGATTCACAGTGCATTCAAAAGGCCATACAAGGCAGTACCAGGGAACTTGTTAGGAGGCTTACACTTGCCCAGATTTACTAAGTCAAAACTTGTTCCTATGCACCTTAAATTTGAAAAACCACTGATTTCGGGGCAGATGTACCAGCAGGTGACGACACTATAGATGATCTTTAAAGCTAAAGAAGTCAAGAAGTACTGTGGGAAATATTACAAGGTTGAAGTTTCCAGGACAAAGTGAGATTACTGCCTCTAGCTTGTAGCATATTAAAAGCACCTAGAAAGTTGTATATATTGTCAGGGCATTGATCATTTAGCCATACCATAGTGAGATCTGCCCAGTAGCCCCCAGTTATCAAAACAAACAATGAATGAACGTCTGTGGATCTGACCTTAGGTTTTAGAGACTGCAGCCATCTCCTGCCCAGGGGTGCAATCACTGCTTACCTCCACAGAGAACCTCTGGTCTTGCTTTCTACACAAACAGCCTGCCTTCCCATCCCAAACAACAGACCCTCTGGCTCTTAGGATTTCATGTGTCACATGCCCCTCACCTAACATACCCTATTTCTTCCTTGCCACCAAGCCACAGCCGTTCCATCTTCCCGGCCACATTTATTTCCAGTCTTAAATGATTTTTTAATATAAGCCATTTTTCCTGCTCACATGACATCACCTCCCTCACAAGGATCAAATTATACCACAGATCCTTGGAAACAAATTATTTAAAATGAACAGAAGGTTTTAAGAGAGGGCACATTGTCCTATTTGTTCAAATGCAGCATTCTCCTTTTTTAAAAGAGCCAGAAGCTAGCTACTTTCCTCTTATCGGTGTCCTCTGTTGTGCAGTAACAATCTAAGGCCCACAAAGTGTGAGAGCTGCCGCCCACAGAAACTGCTCTCTCTCCAGCAACAGCCTTGCCAGCTGACTGCAGAGCAACCATAGAAAGCTCGCACTAGCCAACTCTCAAAACAGGTCTTGGAAGAAGACAGGGAGCAGAAACAAAGTGGTGCTTCTACTTCTAGTTTTCTCTCAGTTTTACACATGGACTCCTGGTGTCAGTTTTGTTTGAGCTCTTTGTCCCTTTGTCTCCATTTGGGTGATAGGGGGCCTCTGTGAGGACAGCAATGGGAAAGCGTGTGAGCTTCCCCTCACATGATCACCCGACTGATTGCATTGCATGCTTGTGGTTCAGCAACTTCCTCCTCTCAGCAGCTGCTAACCGCATTGCCAATAACCCTGATTGGGGATGTAATTGGTTCTTTGGATTTTGCTGTATTCCTCACAATATTTCAAACTTGTAATTAGAGAGTGGGTTATGTAGACTGAAAAGTGGTTCAGTTGATTGTAAGGGAGAATGTTTCCAGATTATTCTTTCAATATAAAAATTCATTAAAGCATGTAAACCAATTTCACTTTTTCCTCCTTCATTTCTCAGAGAAAGGTTTTAGTTGTTTGGTTTGGTTTGGCTTGGTTTTGCTGGGGAGAAGTGATGATGGTGATAGCTTACAGAAATTCTAGAAAAAAAAAAAAAAAACCATGGAGATGTGTTTAAACCAGGCTAACTGAAATAGTCTCCTACAAGAAGTCAAGCAAAATTCCTTTGACAATTGGAAAGCTTTTTTATTTGATTTGAGTCCTCACCAGTACTTTGTAAGTTAAAATTTGCTACATTTAGATAATCAATTTTAGGTACATAGACACTCATGATGATTCGTTTATGCATATTTACATTTAACCACTAATTCGCTCATTTATTCAATAAACACTTATTAGGTGTTAGATATAAATGATAAGTTCAGAGTAAACAGAAATAAATAAGACATCTTCCCCGCCCTCCAGTAGCTTATAATCTAAAGGGGTAGAAAAGTATGTATTTAAAGACATATTTCTCTAAAAGTTTATAAGTACTAAAATGGAAATTTCTAGAGAATACAGTGAGATCCCAGTAAACATGATCAATTCTATAAGGGTGACAGTATCTTGGTAGAAAGTTTTTCTTAATAAAGCAAAGGGAGGAAGAATAGTGGGTACTTTTTGGTGGAGTCAAGCTTTAGGATCACTTTTCTATGATCAAAACTGATGTGCTCACATTTTAGGTGTAGCTCACCCCATTTTTTCTGCCCATGACTGCACGTTCCTACCAGAATCAAATTATATCACAAATCCTTGGAAACAAGTTATGCAAAACAAAAAGAAGTCTTTAAGGAGAGGTATATATTTTTTTTCAAGTTAGTATTTTTCTTTTTTTTTTTTAAAGATTTTATTTATTTTTAGAGAGAGGGGAAAGGAGGGAGAAAGAGAGGGAAACATCAGTGTGTGGTTGCCTCTCATGTGCCCTCTACTGGGGACCCCGCCCGCAACCCAGACATGTGCCCTGACTGACTGGGAATCAAACTGGCGACTCTTTGGTTCACAGGCCTGCACTCAATCCACTGAGCCACACTAGCCAGGGCAGTATTTTTCTTTTTTTTAAAAAAAAAAGCCTATCTAGCCCTGGCTGGTGTAGCTCAGTGGATTGAGCACGGGCTGGGAACCAAAGGGTCCCAGTTTGATTCCCAGTCAGGGCACATGCCTGGGTTGCGGGCCAGGTCCCCAGTGAGGGCCATGTGAGAGGCAACCATACATTGCTGTTTCTCTCCCTCTCTGTCTTCCTCCCTTCCCCTCTCTCTAAAATAAATAAATAAAATCTTAAAAATTTTTTTAAAAGCCTATCTAGTTCTGTTTTTTACATGCAACACATATGTCAGTTATGTCATTCCTGCTCCTTAGACTCATACTGCTCAGCGCTCCCACGCCACAGCCAGCCTTCTCTAAGAGTTCTCTGAATCCCTGGAGGACTTAGATTTCCATTGTCACTTCCACCTCTGAGCACCTGCTCTCACAGGTCAGTTTTATTGAAGGGTTATTTCATCTTCCTTGCATGATGCCTCTGATTTATACCTTCATTCAGGTATAGAATTTCAGATCTTTTCCTTGAACTTAAAAACACACAACCAACAAAATCATGCAGCTGTGGTGTTTTTATCTGTAACAACAGTGTAAGCAGTGAAGAACCAAATCCCTGTGTGAACCAGAACCCCATCTGAACAAATCACCTTTGTCCTTTGGCCACCTGGGCACAGTGGTGTCACTCGCTCTCCATTTTGGTGACACGTCTTTCTTCCTTTCTGACTCTTTTCCTTCCAGATGGGCCTCCTGGCTTGACCGAGAAACTTCAAATTCTTTTTCAGAGTGCAGAGTAATATGGTACTCTCCAGTCCCAATTCTAAATTTCAGCTCTAGAAGAGTTTTTTAAAATTTATTTTTCAATTATAATTGACATAAAATATTATGTTAGCTTCAGGTATGTATATACATAGTGTTTATACATTTATTTACCTCATAAAATGCTCACCCCAAGAAGCCTAGTAACCACCTGACACCATAGTTATAACTATATTTAATAACTATAATACATAGTTATTAAAACATTATTGACTATATTCCCTATGCTGTACTTTACATCTCCCTATTTTTATAACTGCCAATTTGTACTTCCTTTGTTTTTGAGTGAGAAATTTATTTTCAAATATTTTATCAGAATATAAAGAAAATAAATTCAGTATTATTGTGGAAGAGAAAGACTTTACCTTTCAATTCACGTTGGCCCCTCCCAACATATGTGTTCTCCTTTTCCAGTTTCAATTTTTTCCATAGTTAATCTTCATTCAATTTTACCCACACATCTACCTTTTAAGAAAATGTTGGACTTCTTTAACCCTTCACCTTTTCACCCATCTTCCCAAACTCTCTCCCATCTGGTGACCATCAATTTTCTCTTTGTATCTATGAGTTCATTTTTCATTAGTTTCTTTCTTTTGTTTTTTATATTCCACATATAAGCAATATTATATTATTTCCGTCTTTCTCTATCTGACTTATTTCACTTAGCCTAATGCCCTCTAAGTCCATTCATATTGTTACAAGTGGTAAGATTTCATTCTTTCTCATGCTGAGAAGTATTGCAACGCATTTGTATGTATGCACCACCTCTCTGGGTCCACTTGTATATTGACGGGCACATAGGTTTCTTCCACATTTTGACTACCTCGTTAGCATTTCTTGTAATACTGTTTTGGTGGGATACACTTCTTTAGCTTTTTCTTGTCTAGGAAACTTTATGTCTCCTTCAATTCTAAATGATACCCTTGCTGGGTGGTAGGTATTTACCATTCTTCACCTTGAATATTTCATGTCAGTCCCTTCTGGTCAGCAAAACTTGTGTTGAGAAATCAGCTGATGGTCTTATGGAAGCTTCCTCATATATAACCACTTTTCTCTTGCTGCTTTTAAGATTCTCTCTTACCTTTAGCATTTAATTTTGATGAGTCTTGATGTAGGCCTATTTGGGGTCATCTTGTTTGGGATATCTGTACTTCCTGGACTTTTATGGCTATTTTCTTTGACAGATTAGAGAAGTTTTCATCATTATTTATTTTTTAATTTTATTTTTATGCCATGAGAGTTGCCCACTTTCTCCCCCTTTGTCATTCCCATAGTCAGCCACCACACTGTTACCCATGTCTGTGTGCTACGCGTCCTTCATTGACTAATCCTTTCACCTTTCAATCAGTCCCTCCCTCCCCCCTTCTCCACTTATAGCCATCAGTTTGTTCCATGATTCTGTGCCTTTGAGTTCTGTTTTGCTCATTAGTTCCTTTTGTTCATTAGATTTTTCTTTTAAGTGAGATCATACGGTATTTGTTTTTCACCACCTGCTTTATTTCATAGGTTTTTGATCCCTTGCTCTCTTTCTCCTCCTTCTGGTACCTCTATGATGCAAATGTTGTTACACTTGATGCTGTCCCAGAGATCCCTTAAATTATCCTCATTTTTTTGTTTGTTTGTTTCTTGTTGCTGTTTGGGTTGGGTATTTTCTGCTACCTTGTCTCCAGGAAAGCTGATTTTATCCTCCGTTTCATCTAACTTGATGTCGATTCCCTTTAATATATTCTTCATTTCAGTTACTGTGTTTTTCATTTCTGACTGGTTCTTTTTTATGTTTTCTGTCTCTTTGTTGAAATTCTCACTAAGTTCACCTATTCTTTCCCTAAGTTCACTGAGCATTCTTATATCCAGTGTTTTGCACTCTGTGTCTGGTAGTGAGCTTGTTTTTATTCATTTGGTTCTTTTTCCAGCATTTGATTCAGTTCTTTCATTTGGGACATGTTTCTTTATCTCCTCATTTTAGCTGATTCCCTGTGCTTGTTTCTATGTATTAGGTAGAGCTGCTATATCTCCTGGTCTTTGCCAGGTGGCCTTTAATAGAAGGTGTCCTGTGGGGATCAGTGGCATAGTCTCCCTGGTCACCTGAACTGGTGTCCCCTGTATGGGTTGTGCGTGACCTTCTATTGTAGTTGGGCCTCCATTGCTATAGTGGGTAGGGTTGGCCCTCAAGCTGACTGACTATAAGGTCTGGTCATGTCCACAGCAAATGAGCTCTTATGCAGGGGATGACCCAACAGAGCCGGAGTCATTTTAGTGGGTCTGTGGTGCCAGCCAAGTTTGCCCTTAAGTTGTGCTGTTTGCGGAGCTGTTTGGGTGATTCTCTGGTATGGTCTGAGGCCAGCCACTGGGTGTATTGGTTCTGGAGACTTTTGGGAGGGGCTCTTGTATAGACCAAGGTCATCCACTGCTTTGTGCTTGGCCTGGTGCTTCTTGGTGGGAGCTACAAACTAATCTGCAGTTGGTTGCTGCTTCTGCTGGGCTTGAAGGCACTTGAGAGAGGCTCTACTGTAGAGAGAGGCTCTACTCTAAAGTGAGGCTGGCAGCTACTTGTGCCAAGCGTGGGACCCTTTATGGGCACCATGGTATGAGCCAAGGCCAGCTGCCACTTTTGCTGAGCTTGCGGCCACTTAGTTGAAGCTAAGATCCTTTCCAAGTCTGGCTGCTACTTATGCCAAGCTTGAGGCCACCTGCTGTGCAACTTCAGACCAGTCACCGCTTGTACTGGGCTTGGAGCCATCTAGAAGGAGCTATAAGTCATGCTTAGGTCAGCCACTGCTTGTTTGGGTTTGTGGACCTTTCAGAGACTTGGGGAAAGTCTGCAACATGAGCTAAGTCAGGCTGCTTGGGTGGAGAAGTGGCTAGCCAGGCCAAGCAGGCAAGTTAGGTCGAGTAGGATTCTAGGGACTCACCAGGGCAGGGTAAAGTGTGTTAGCCAGGTTAGTGGAAAGGTCAGATTTGGTGTTTGCCTGCACTAGACCAGCTGGCACCTGCCAGTGCTTATGTCCCTGGAGAGAATTGCTCTGACCCCTACCCCTCTAGCCTTTGCTCTGAAGTTAGTAAACTTAGTTTCTCCCTGCATGTCCCTGGTGCTTTTAGAACTTCTTCCCTTGTGCTGGGGCTTAGAGCAAGTGAGTTTTGTCTGTGTGTGGTCCCTTCAATACCTGCAGTGTCTTGGTTTCCAACAGCCCTTTGTTTCTCTAGGACACAGTCCCTGCTGGTTTTCACAGCCAGGTGTTATGGGGACGCCCCTTCCCATCGCTGATTATGCTTCAATTTGGGGAGCTCAGTTTGGGGCTGGGACTGTTCACTCCTCAAGGGAGACCAAGATATCCCTTCTGTTTCTTTTTTTAAAATATTTTATTTATTTATTTTTAGAGAGAGGGGAAGGGAAGGGGAGAGAGAAAGAGAATAATTGTTGTATGAGAGAAATATAGATTGGTTGTTTCTCCCATGCCCACAACTGCCCTGAAACTCAGGCACATGCCTTGACTGGGAATCAAACCAGTGACCTTTTGGTTTGTAGGAGGATGCCCAACCCACTGAGTCACACCGGTCAGGGCTCCTCTTGTTTCTTAATCTCCACACTGTAGGTATGGGGCCTGCCTGCTCTGCATCTCCCTCTCTACCAGTCTGTCTGGGCTGTTTCTTTACACTCTCAGTTATAGCAATCACGTTTACTCATGCTTCAGGTGGTTCTCAGTGATGGTTGTTGCTATAACTTAGTATAATTTTAATGTGGTCATAAGAGGAGGAGAGTAGAGTATACCTACTCCACCATCTTAACTGGAAATCCTAGGACACTTTTTCTTTACTTAAAAAAACCCTCCAGGGTCTGAATAACCTTGGGATGGTGCTTTGGATCTCAGGAGAAATTACACTTCTAATACAATCTGCTCTTCTTAGAAAGTACTTATGGTTTTATATTGTACTCTCCTCCTACATTGCATCAAGAACTCTTCGCATTTGAAGATGACATTATTGTTGATTAAACTCTGTTTTGTTTCTGGTTTTCTTTGGAGCTGGTTTGCAAGAAATTTAGTTCTATTCCTGTTTAGCCATGCCTCACTGTGCACTCCAAACATAGTCAGATCACAGTTCTGTTGAATCTGGATGTCTTAACTCTCTAGATATCTAAAACACGCAAGAACAAGTATTATTCACCAATAATGATATTAAAAATAGGCCACTGTCTCTGGATTAACTTAATTGTTCTATGAACCTTAATCATGTACCAGACATTAAATTAATTTTTGTTCTACTCTACAAGAGTTTACATTCTGACCAAATATAAATTCCAAGATGCTTTAAGGAAAAGCAGCATTTTAGGATTAGTGAGTAACCTCTAAAGAGGGTGACTTTAAAGGGGCAATTTTCTTTCTTAGCATATTTCCTAGTTCATTAGGGCATCAGCCCCATGCTTTGCATTTGTGCCTCCCATGTGCTCTATCTCCAGGAATATAATGGAGATAATATAGGAATGTCCTTTGAAAAGGAAAAAAAACATAGTTTTAGAAATGTAAGGGATAAGACTCTTCTAAGTCACCAATTATGACTTAGAAAGTTCTCCATGTTTTCATAGAGCCTAGAGCACCACACATATTACATTGTATTATAATTGTGCAGTGAGGTGTCTCCTCCCTTGGCCATGAGCCCCTAGAGGGTATGGTATGGTTTACCTAAACTCAGTTCTCAGTGTGCTGCCTGAAACTGGCAGTGTGTTCACCGGAGCCTTATGGAGGAAAAGGAAGGGGGAGGCGGAGGGGAGAAGAGCGACAAAGAGGAGAAGGTATTATGACTGTCACTAGTGGGAGTGACATTATGCTACGCAATTGCTTCAGTTGTCATCTGGGAGAATCTCCCTTCAGAATGCGGTCAATCATACAGAGTTTGTGTGAGGCTCAGCACGAGGTCTCAGCTGTCAGCTGCACCAAACTGAGGATAGTTCAAGTACTGGGATTAAACAAACGCCTTCTTGTAATATGGACAAGAATATTAAATTCCTACAGATATTTTATGCCGAACATATTACCTGATACTCCATTTTGCTGTGGAAAACCACAATGGGATTCTAAGCTTTGTTTTATTTTGTTTTTAATGTTAAATTCTATCAATTTGTCATATGTTAGTGCCATTGGCTTAATTGTGTCTCCTCTCACCCTGCAATCGATACGTTGAAACCCTTCCTCCCAGTACCTCATAACGTGACTATTTGGAGACAGACCTTTAAAAGCTGATTTAAATAAGAGGAGGCTATGAAAGTGGGCCCTTATCCAATCTGACCAGTGTCTTTATAAGAAAACATTTGGACACAGGGAGAGAGACACCAGGGGTTTGCACGCATAAGGAAAGACCAAGTCAGGACACAAAAAGATTATCTGCACACTAACCAGTGAGGCCTCAGAAGAAGCCAAACCTGCTGACACCTTGTGGACTTCCAGCCTCCAAAACTGTGAAAGAATTAACTTCTGTCGTTTAAGCCACCTCGGCCGTGGTATTTTGTTAGGGCAGTCCTAGCAAACTAGGATACTTAGAAATAGCACTGACCTCTAGTAAATGTCAGTAAGACCAATCTTGGTTTTTCCACTAACCAACAAATAAATACTCACTTTTTAAAATTTAATTTTAAAAAATAAATGAGTGGATAAATAAATGTAGTGATTAACAAAGTGCAAAGATCTAGAAAAATGTTACAAGTTAAATTTAAAAAAACAACAACAACCCAAAACCCTACTTGTGTACTCCCACATAAGTCTCTTATCTTTGGAATATCTGAGTTTTCTCATTTCTGAAATAATACTGTTGGAAAGTTATTTTGCCCCTTGACTTTAAGAGTCTGTCATTTACCCTTAAGTACATGATTCGTAATGCTGGTTATGACGATGATGAGGAAAAGTGAAAGATTCAAGCCAGGATGTCAAGTGCCATGAGTACAGGATCGTTTAATCAACACGTGGCACACGTTTGCATTGACTTGAAGACTACCACTAGGAACTAACTCTTTCTACAATCTATAGATAAAAACTACAATCTATCCCATGACTGTATTTTATTGCAATAGGCTAGATTATGCTGCGATAATCACCAGCCTCTCAATCTCAATGGCTCAACATCTACTTCACTTCTGTTTTCATTTCCAGTGCAGGTCAGCACTGCTCACATTAGTGGCATTAATCTAAAGTGTAGTATCAAAAAAAGACTTCCCAAAAATTACTTAGAAAAATAACAAGGAAAGAGAATAAAAGTATGAAATCATCTTGCTTTTTTAGATTATTGATCAAATTATACCCATGAACTATGAACTTGGACAGACTTCTTTTAGTCCCTAACAGCTATTCTAAAATAGAATAAGTATTTTTTTCAATAAACCTTTGGAAAAATAAATAAATAATTCTTACTAGGAGAGGTCCAACAAACAAGTATAGGAGGTATCAGAAAAGACTCTTTTGATGATATAAAACTTTTGAAATTGCAAATCTTACAGTATTTGTTTTGTAAAAAGAACAAATTAACTAGACTGACAAAGAAAAGAGAGTTTCTTCTGGTCATTGACTAAGGCTTTCTGGAGGGAAAATGTTATTGACTCTGTTTTACAGATGAAGAAACTGAGGTTCAAAAGCAGTTGAGTCATCCATTTGAAATCCAATTCTGGTCTTCTCTACTCACTTCCTCCACATTTTTACCCCCTCTCTCTTTTTTTCTTTTTCTTTTTTTTTTTTATTTTTTATTTTTAGAGAGAGGGGAAGGGAGGGAGGAAGAGTAAGAGAAACAGCAATGTATGCTTGCCTCTCACATGGCCCTCACTGGGGACCTGGCCTGCAACCCAGGCATGTGCCCTGACTGGGAATCGAACCGGGACCCTTTGGTTCCCAGCCCACGCTCAATCCACTGAGCTACACCAGCTAGGGCCCGTTTTTCTTTTTACTTCTCAAATGCCTTCCTTTTTTTGCTCACTGCTATTCAAAACCAGAATCAAGGATGTCCCTGATGGGCTGAATCCTCAAGAAACAACCACTCACACTGTTCAACCACTCACACTTTCCCCTGGGCCTTTGTTTGCTTCCGAAGAGGTTCAGCCAGAATTTTACTTGTTAATCCTTCTATCAGGCTTTACATTTTAAAACCAAGTGTGAGATACTGCTTGATTTTGAGGAAAGAAAGAATCCTTTACAGTGGGATTATGAACCTCAGGGAGAGGGAAAAGGGAGTGAAAGCTTTCCTGGGGACCCTGAAACCACACCACAGCAGCGCAGCCCACGCCAGGAATGGCATTGCTCTGACTCTTCCAGTCCAGGCACAGAAAATCGGCCGTGCAAAGATGGTCATCCCTGTGTCAAGAAATTTAATTCAAAACAAAAGTTTTAAAAGTATATAGGGCATGAGGGGGATGATTTCAGACACTTACTTCAACTACAATGTTTTAAAAAAGGGGAAAATCCGCAGCATTCATGTTCTTATTTGCTCAGAGATGAGTCATCTACTCTGCTGTAGTTTTCTGTCATTCACTAAGACTCCTCTCATTAAATCATCTGGTTACTCTCACAGATGTTTTCCTGCTGACTACTGATTGCGCTCTTCCTTCACCGCTTGCTGGGTCCCTTGTCATAGAATATGATCTCTTAAGCCGGTGCTCAGTAGCATTTCAACACAGGACTAGCATAAGGATAATCTCAATCAATTAGGGGTAAATATCTAAGCTAAAGACAATGATCAGCTAAGAAAATGGCTGAACACTAAAGTTGTGCTACAATCTAATTCAAGAAAAACAGGAAAATGAATAGAGTGGCTCCTTGCCAGAAAGCTCGGGTCCTTCTCTGATTTTCCCATGGCTATCTGGCATACCGGAAAGCACTTCAGTTTAATTTCTCCGTTTGGCCTTGTCTCCCTTTTTTCCTCAGTGTTGCAACTCGCTTACCTAAGCTTCATCAACCCACTTAAGCAGAAATGGGAACTTCCACTGAACACATTTCTAGAGAACATCTGATGTTGGTCGTTGAATTGGAAGGAGCTATGTTATCTCATGCACACAAAACGTTTTTTAACTCCTTTTGCTACCATCACCCTTTCACACCAGTGTTTTCATGTTCAGTCAGAGACTGGATTTAGAATGCCTCTTCTCTGACAACTCTAAGTCTGTCTAAGGAGCTAAATCTGATAGATGAAATCAGACACTAAGCTGTGACCTAGAAATGGGATTTTTCTGTGGCTATTCATTAAATAGATTCCTGGACCTGGGTGATTTAAGTTGACCCACAGCTTAACAAACCCCTATGGAAACCCACGGTAAGCCACTGAGAAAGAGTAAGATGAATACAAAGGAGGAAAAAGAACCGGTTTCCCACTAAGGTTTTTCATAATCCAATGGAATATATAAGTAAACTAATTCATATCTATGCTGATAATTCTAGGAAGCAGGCACTGCCAACTGGTGTTAGAAATCATCCTCAGAGAGCAGCATGGGGTGGCCTGGTGCCTCCGTGGTGCTGATGAGATAGGCGTGCTCAGTTCGTGCGTTTATGTGCATCTTGCCTTATTTTTTAATGCACTTCTGTATTCTATATATACTGTCTTAATTTTAAAAATTCAAAAAACCCTTTGATTAGTTACATGTATCTGGCTCTCCATCCCCAGCATTGTTTCTAATAATCATCCTGGTGCTATCTAACATTTCACCAACTTGAATGTTTTTTCAAACAAAAGGGGCATGAAAACAAGCAACAATAACAGCAATGACAACGGGAGCTTCCTAGTCAAGCACGACCGTGTGCCAACCACTGGACCAGGCCTCAGAGATCAAAAGGCACAGCACAGGGGAGAAGTATTTGGCCACCAGAAGTCTCAAACTGAAACTTAGGAGTCCCTGTACTATTTTCAGGTATATAATTTAAACGGGGGAGGTGGGGGGAGAAAGAAGAATTTGAAGATTTATAGGTGAAATATGCTGCCTGGTGAATTGCTAACCACACCATTTGCTATTGTCTTGTAACCACCTGCTTCACACACTTATGCCCACATGCAAGGGCCCAGAGGGAGGTCAAGGTCCCAACCAGTTCTAGGCTTTTCTGTTCTTAGGGTGAATCTGCAATTCAAATTTTCATGTCAGCATCAAGCTATCTGTGGAATCCCCGAGCAACCTGCCAGATCTCCAAGCATCTCCTAGCAGTGAACACAAATGTATAGGCCACGCTAGGTAGCAAACACATCAATAAAACTAAGAATCCACTATCCTCTGTTGTGGGAAGTGCTGCGCATCCCTCATTAGCCTTCTAAGTAGCCACCGTCATGCACTGAACACTAATTATCCTCCTAAAATGTGGTGCAAATTGAAATCGTAAACAGGTTTTACTGTTTTTGAAAGTAGCAGTGGCCTCGCTTGCATCTTGAGATGTTATCAAATGTTTCTCTTGCTCTTATCCTTTTTATTGCGTCTCCATCTCCGCCTCCTTCCCCCGCCATCTCCTCTCATCCAGGTGCCGTGCTGCTGTTTGTGAAGACTTGACCCCCAGCCTGACGGGGAGTGGGTGGCACTGATTGTATTTTACTCTTCGTGTGTGCTCACTGCCTAACACACTGTTCAGACCCCAGGCGGTCTCTCAGTAAATATGGGTTCAGTGGTGAAGAAGATATCAAGATTAATCAAATTAGCCCAGCTGGTGTAGCTCAGTGGATTGAGCATGGGCTGGGAACCAAGGGGTCCCGGTTCGATTCCCAGTCGGGGCACATGCCTGGGTTGCAGGCCAGGTCCCCAGTGAGGGCCATGTGAGAGGCAACCATACATTGCTATTTCTCCTTCTCTTTCTCCCTCCCTTCTCCTCTCTCTAAAAATAAATAAATAAAATCTAAAAAAAAAATTTTTTTAAAGATTAATCAAATTATATGAGACTCAATATAAATATGCAACTTAAAACATAAGAATCCATTAATCTGATAGAAAACTTTTAGCCCTCTATAAAATGTTAGAATTGGAAAGAAAATTATATTTTATTTAGTTCAATATCCTTGTTTAAAAAGAGAGGGTGCATAAGGCAAGAAAGGAAAGGAATAATGATTTTTTAAATATTGCAAAACTAAAGTGTCATTATTTGTAGATATATGTTCTTTGTAGAACTTCTGATTATGTATAAATTATTAGAATTAATAAAAAAGCTTAGTAAGTTTTCTAGGTAAAAAACCAATATAGGAATCAACTGCACTTCTATATACCAGCAAAAATGAAATTAGAAAATGCAGTTTTTAAAAATATTGTTTATAACAGCAACAACAAAATAAGGTCCCAAGGAATAAGTCTTAAAAAATGCACAAGCTCTTTCTGGAGAAAGTTATAAAACTTTGGTGAAAAATATTAAATAAGTCCTAAATAAAGAGAATAATTTTCCCATTGATAGGAAGATTGAACATTTTAAAGATCTCATTTCTCTCTAAACTATTCTATAGATTCCATTTAAAAAATCCCAATAAGATATTTTATAGAACTTTACAATATAATTCTTAAAAGTATAAAGAAGAGCCCAGGGCCAAGAACAGCTCCAAGAGGTCAATGTGTTCCACCAGAATCAAGATACAGTATACAGCTTCAGTAGTTAGGCATGTGTGTTATTAACACCAGGATGAAAAATCCCCAGATGGAACATAAAGAGGACCCAGAAACTTATGCACACTTAAATCAAACACGATATATCATATAAGAAGCTGCAGATAAGAGGGGTTATTTATATCAAAAAAAAAAAAAAAAAAAAGGAAAAAGAAAAAGAAAAAGTGAGTGTGTATCCCCAAAAAGATCCCATAGCCAGCTAAGGGAAAGCCATGCTTCAACTTTTCTCCAGGAACCATGCAGATTTCTCCACTTTCATGCGTACTCTTTTCTGATGAATTTCTCACTCTCATCACTTGCACTTTGGTGTTGTCCCAACCCAAAATGTTCTCATGATTTTTCTTCTGATTTTTTTGTCAGTTGTGTTGTTTTCTTTCATGAGTCAGACTCTTCTCACTAACTGTAGTGTCCCTTTCTTAACCTTTCAACTACTCCTCTTTTAAATATTCTCTAAGTTGCCTAAATTTCCACCACCCGTTTCAAGTTTGTGGGGGCGGGCAGTGCATAGTAGATAAGAGGGAGTTTGGAAACCCTATTCTCAAATATGATGTGAATTCATGGGAAAGTGGGCAAGGCAGAGGAAGGAAGTGTCCTAGGCTACTGAGGAAATACCAGAGACTAAAAAACTCCAAGCCAGATCGGATAGAACACACCTGAGAAATCTGGAAAGAGGTCTAAAAGGACACTTTTTTTGCAAATGATTAAAAGTAAATGGATAAGAAGGCTCATTTGGGATTTCAAATACTTTAATTTAATAATGAGTTTGATGCCCTTTATTTAAGAGAAAACGATCCATGGATCAGGAGAGTACCGTGCCTCACAAGCATAGGAGTGTTCTTCCTGAGGGATTTGGGGCAAGCAGGAGCAAGTTTTACAGAACATTAGAAGAGGCAGTGCAAACACAAGGTGTGATTGACTAGGAGGTCAGGAATTTCCTGGTGAGGCTGACATGTTCTGTTTTTTAGGGAAAGGTGAGCTCGCTAAAGCTGAGCCAGAGGGTTGTGAATGGTATAAGTTAGGTTTCTTAGATAGTGAGTCATTTCCTGTAAGTGTGGGCTGCGTTAGGTTTGGATTGGTATGGTGGGCTGGGTCACTGGAGCAGCCTGCATTTTGTGGGTCCCGATATGTGAATTTCCTTCATCAGGGGTGTCTTTCCAAAATATAAGCAATATAAAAATAAAGCAAAGTCCAAAGTTGGTATATTCATTCAAATATTCATTTATTCAACTAACATTTAGAAAGCATGTTCATTTGTACCAAACCTCACACCAGAGAACTGGGCTATAGTGGAAAGAAACAAACCATTCCTCAAGTAGCTCATGCTCAAGAGACAAAGGAATATTAAATTTCTCATATGTATTGATTTACAACAAAAGTCTAGGTTTATTTCAATCTTGCCATAAGGGTGCTAACAAAGAAAGTTCAAATCTTGCTTCTGCCAAGAGTCTTTGTAGGAAATAAACAAATAAAAAAAAATAAACAAATACACAAAAATACTGCCCTGATAAAATTGTTATCCTGGGTGTATTAAAAAAGATGTACATTAAAGTTTGTTGATCTAGTCCTAAGATTCTTTAAAAGCTTTAAGTTTGTGAAACTTTGCAAGATAAACCATAAAATCATTGCCCAGGGTAATAATCATAACTACCACCAATTAGTAAAGAAAAATGAAGCTAGATGTTATCAAAAAGCAATTATGTTTTTGCTCAGGTTTGAGATAATTTGTTTCTTTTCCAGTCCCTAAAATTTCTCCTAAGAAAAAGGGGAGACACATAATCTGAAAATTATAATATATATTGCTTATCATGAATAAACATTGTAACAGAGCTCTTGTGACAAATAAGAATTGTTAGACTTCTGGCCAAGATGGAGGTGTAGGTAGACTCACTTTTTCTCCTCACACAACCATAAGAAGGATAACAACCAATCTAAAAACAAAAGACAACCAGAAGTGTCAGAAAATCAAACCATATGGAAGTATGACAACCAAGAATTTACAAAAGAAACATTCATCCAGTTGTGTAGGAGGGGCGCAGAGGATCTGGTATGATGCAGAGAGGCAGTTGTGGGCAGCAGCAGCAAGGCAGCTGTGGCAGCAGCCTGTGGAATGGGTAGTCCCACATTAATGTGTGATAGATAAAAACCAGGAGGAACAACAGAGGAGTTAGCAATCCCATCCCCAGACCAGACCATGCAGCCCAGGGTTCCACTGACGGGAGAATAAATCCTCATAACCTCTAGCTATAAACCAGAAGGGGTTGGCATGGTGGAAGAAACTGCTGGTCTCTCAGAAGAGTCCATGTAAAACACTCATAGGGTCCTAGAATGTCTGCAGACACACCCACTCTGGGAATCAGCACCAGGGCAGCACCTAGAAGGGTGCCAGACACTCACAGGAAGTGGACGAAAAGACTGGAAATGGGGTGAGAGCCCAGCAAGTGGCATTGTTCCCACTCTGACCCCTCCCCTATGTAGAGCACTATGAGACAGCAAAGTGGGCTGCCCTACCCTAGCAAATACCTAAGACTCTGCCCCTTACAACATAACAGATATGGCAAGTGTGGGAAGCTAATACCTAAAAAGCAGCTCTACCTAATACACAGAAACATAGGGCAGCTTCCAAAATGAAGAGATAGGGAAATAAGGCCCAAGTGAAGGAATGGATCAAAACTCCAGAGAAAAAGCTAAGAGACATGGTGATAGCTAACCTGTCAGATGCAGAGTTCAAGGTACTGGTGATCAGGATGCTCACAGAAATGATTGAGTGCAGCCACCAAAAAGAGGACAAAGTGAAGCCTGTGAAAGTGAAATAAAGAAAAGCATACAGGGAACCAATAGTGAAGGGAAGGAAGCTGGGATTTAAATCAATGATTTGGAACAAAAGGAAAAAATAAACAGTCAGCTGGAACAGAAAGAAGAAATAAGAATTCAAAAAAACAAGGAGAGGCTTAGGAACATCTGGGACAACTTTAAACGTTCCAACATCCAAATCATAGGGTGCCAGAAGGAGAAGATGAAGAGCAAGAAATTGAAAACTTATTTGAAATAATAATGAAAAAAAAAATCTTCCCTAATTTGGTGAAGGAAATAGACATACAAGTCCAGGAAGCTCAGAGAATCCCAAACAAGTTGGACCCAAAGAGGGCCACACCATGACACATCATAATTAGAATATAAAGAAGGACTCTTAAAAGCAGCAAGAGAAAAGAAGAGAGCTACCTACAAAGGAGTTCCCATAAAACCATAAGATGATTTCTCAAAAGAAACATTGCAGGCAAGAAGGGACTGGCAAGAAGTAGTCAAAGAGATAAAAAGCAAGGATCTACATCCAATATTACTCTATTCAACAAAGATATTATTTAGAATTGAAGGACAGATAAAGTGCTTCCCAGACAAGGTAAAGCTAAAGGGGTTCACCATCGCCAAGTCCTTGTTGTATGAAATGTTAAAGGGACTTATCTAAGAAAAAAAATAAAAAATATGAACCGTAAAGTGACAACAAACTCACAACTATCAACAACAGAACCTAAAAATCAATAAATAAACAAATACAACCTGGGAAAGCAACTAGAACAGGAACAGATTCACAGAATGGGGATCACATGGAGGGTTGTCAGTGGGTTGGGGGAAGAGGGAGAATGGGGGAAAGGGTACAGGGAATAAGAAGCATAGTTTGTGGATACAGAATGGATGGGGAGTTGGCGTTAAGAATAGTATGGGGAGTGGAAAAGCCAAGAACTCATATGTAAGACCCATGGGCATGAAGTAAGATGGGGGATTGCTGGAAGGAATGGGGGTACAGGGCAGAGGGGGTGCAAGGGGGAAATAGGACAACTGTAATAACATAGTCAATAAAATATGCTTAATAAAAAAGATTATTAGTAAAAGCAAAAAAATAAAAGCAAAATGATAGTATAAAATGTTCAATGTCTGCTACCTCAAATTAGGAAGATACACGATCATTCCTACTAGGGGAATTTCAACATCCTTCTGTCCTCTATCACACCGTATATGGAATATTCAGTTAACTAATAAATTCTCTTCACTTTGACTCTCATTTATCAAGTACTCTTATCATTATCTAACCAGCAATGAAAAGTACTTGGAGCAGAGAGACTTGGCTTGGATAGTTGTCCCACTATTTAATCAGGATGAAAGATTGGAAAAGTTATTTAAACTTTCTGAACATTAGTCTCCTCATTTCTAATATGGAAGTAGTTTCCCACCTAATAGAGTTTTTGTGAAGGTTATATAAGACAATGCACATAAAACCACCTGGCACAAAGTAAGCATCCAATAAAATTATGATTAATTATATTACCATAATTTTTATTTCCAGCCAGCATGGATTCACTCTGCCCATTGCATCTTATGTTCGAAGCTTAGCTCCGTAATTAGCAGCTATAAGATCAGAAAAGATCATTTAATGTTTTTCATTTAAATTCCTCATCTGTTAAATAAGGGTAAAGTAAGAATTACATCACAGAATTGTGATGGCAACTAACAGAAATAATGAGAAAGTACTTACTGCCTTATGGCGTAGTCCCTTACTAAATGACATTCCCCTGACCCAGAGTAACCAGATCTGGTATTTTGGACAATTGAGAGGCATTCTTGTGTTATAAGTGAATAAATGGGCATTAAATTTGTCAGTTTGGTTGTATGTTTTGTTAGTGTGAGGGAGTCAGTCTTCAATACCTCTAGGATCTTCTTATCCCTGGAGAATGTGAGCAAAATTGAGGAAAAAATCAGAATATCTTATCAATAGTGGTCCATATAGGAAGCCCTACATCATGAAATCATTTGTTCTCTGGTGTAAATTGTGTATAAATGCATAATAATAAATGAAAATTAGGGTGTTGCATTCCATGTTGTATGTCTAAAAGGAAAAAAAATGGTTAGAAAATTCCTGTAGATGCTTCACAGAGGACTGAGCATGAGATTAGTTTCTCAGGAATTTATATCCTCTGTCACCATTCCCCCATGTTCGTCCATATGCCCCATCTATTGAGATCTCTGCTCCAGGCTCCAGCCATTCTGAACTACCTGATATTCTCTGATGATTTTGTGATTTCTCATTTTAATGCCTTTGTACCACCTATTCTCTCTGCCAAAAGTGGCTCTGTACCCCTCTACTCTTTAACTTTCTTGTATACCTGCATTACTTTTAAGACTCAGCTCAAATGTCACTTCTTCTGGAAAGACTTCCTTCTCTCACCTTAACAATACCCTTTTTCTGTGTCCTCTGGATTCTTCCTTGACCTTCACTATAAACATACAGGCACTATATCTTTTGATTCTCTATTTCCCCCAAAGCATAATACATAGGCACTATGTTTTATCCACCCGCCCTGCCAACCATATTTTTTAACCTCAAGCCAAGTCCATAGTCAATTGTCACTAATATGTAACCTGAGACTGACAAGTCAAAAAATTGAGAAAAAAATAAGGTCAAGTTCCAAGTAAAGATAAAAATAAGCAGCTTTATCTTGAATTGGTAGGAAGAGGTTAAGTGTTACGATCTCCTAGTACTATTCCTAGCACATTTTTTGTTGTTATTTGTTTTATTTTTGTTTTAGTATGGGGCACATGGTTTTTTACTTCTAAAAAAAGGAATAATAATTACTATTCAAGGTGATTGGAAGATTTTAAAAAGATATCATAGGTAAATGTGCATAGTGTAGTACTTGGATGAAGATAAGTAATCAATAGATGTTACTAGTCTAACCCAGTTATCAGTAACCTATTCCTAAAAAACAACTTACAATAAATAGCAGCTGACATAGACCTTACTGAATATTTTATAGGAAAAGAGAAAAGTATTTACATCTTACTCCCCACCACAAAGCACACAAAACCCCCAATATAAAGCCTCTTTTTGGCCATGATACCACTGCAGATCTCCTCATTGACCCTTGGATAAACTAAGAGTAGAATGGTTAGATTATATAATAGATGCATACTTATTTTTTTAAAAAAACTGACAACAGTTTTACAAAGTGGTTTTACCATTTTAGATTCCCAGCAAGTGCGTATGAGAATTCCAGTCCCTCAATATTGCTGCCAACTTTTGGAATCATCAGTCTGTTTAATTTTAGCCATTTTAGATCTTGTATTCATAATACATAAAGAACTATGCAAATTAATAAGAGAAGAAATGCCAACCGTAGTTAAAAAATTGAAGTAGAAAAAATTAAGAAATAGGAAAAAGAAAAAAAATAAACACAATTCTTGAAAAAGCACTTACCAAAAGGAGAAGACTAATTTACCTGCTGAAAGTAGGAGCAGGGAGATCTTAAGGAAAGAGATGAATCTTTAAAATAAGTCAGGAAAGGAATGAGAACAGTTTGTGATCAGAAGCACACAGAAAGATTTGATAGCAGCACTGGGAGACCAGTTGACACATTATCCAACAGGGTTGCATAATTTCTCCAGTACCATTCAGTCTCTTGGGAATAGCAGGAGAGGACCAAGTTTCAAAGTCAGAGATAATAATCAGTAAGGCGTATCAGGGTGGGATAACTACTGAAACAAATGATCCCAAAATATGAATGGCTTATTGCCAAAGAAGAGTTTGACATTAAAATGTACACAGTAGATGCTCTATGCTCCACATAGTCACGCAGGCATCCAGGATTTTTTTATCTTGTCTCTCTGCAATCCTGCAGGTCTTCTAAATTATCTCCATTTATCCAATGGATGCAAGAATTTTGCTAAAATTAGACATAGGAGACTTTCATGGACCAGGCTGGGAAGTGCTGTTCATTACTTCTACTCACACTTCACTGGAACTTAGTTATTGGTTTTATCTAATTGCTGGGGAAAAGGATAAAGAAATCATGTGTCCTGAAAGATGAGGGTAATAAAGATACTGGTGACCACTGTCAGTCTCTGACACATAAGGCAAAAGTCAGATGCCACAATATTTTTTAGAATAGGGTCAAAAACAGAGATGTGGTAAGTTTTCAAGTTTAGTTTGTATCATAATATAATATATTACACACCCTCATTTTTTAAATTTTTCCTCCTGAAAGCTGGTTCATGGACCTGCCTCCTTAATATCCTTAGCTCTTAGTACCCAGTCTCCTTTTTTATGTCAATCCTGGCATCATTCTAAGTTGGGCGTAGAGTTCATGTTCCTTCATCAACTCTCAGCTCTGTACTGAGAACTTACCGTTGGCTTGAGTTCACTCCCTCTCTTCATATCTGTTCCAGCTGCCTGTGGTCTGATTTATACCTGTGCTCAGGTAGTTGGTTTCCCCTTCTCTTTCCTTTTCCTATTCAAAATCCTTTTTATTCTTCAAAGTTCAACTTCATTCCAAGGATGCTCTTTTGTGAGCTTTTCCATAACCAAATAACTAGGCCCTTGACATGCTTTTAGATTCTATATCTTCCATTTTACTTACTTTGATCTTGGATTGGGAACTCAAGAATTTTGAGGATCAGTTTTTTTTATCTGCAATATGGAAGTAGTAGTTACCTTATAGAATAATGGTAAATGTTCAACCTCGTATATGAAGTACAAAGTACCTAGGCTATAATAGATAAATCAAAATCCTAAAGGTAATTTCCATTCTGCTCAGAACTTCTTTAGCATTTTTATTTTATCAGTCCTTTCACACATTGCCACATTTTCCCATGGGTCATTGGTGCCTGTGCATTTGTCTTCTCCTTGTTATTGGATTTGTAATTATGAGCAGATGTTCTTTTCTAAGCAAGCATGCACATGCATGTGTGTGTGTATGCATGCATGTGTGAAAGAATTCTTAATAGTACTGACCACATTTACTCATGGCACAGATCCAATAAATGTGTGTTGAAGGTCTCAACAAAAAAAGTAGAGGGCGAAAAGGTTTAAGTTAATGTGGTGAGTACAAGAAACACACAGACTTTTAACAAGGAAGAATCCTGTATAAGCAAGCACAAAATATATCTCAGTAAACATGAAAGTGCTATATAAACCGTAGCATGTTACATAAAAGGAAAGGATTAGTATGAAGTAGAATAACATTGAAGTTAATTTTTTTGTGTGTTCTCCAGTTACCATTAAGAGTCCAGTTCATAACTCCTCCTTTCGTTGCTTTTCTTCCCCCAGAAGTTAAACTTTTAAGGGTTAAACTTGTTTGTCATTTTCCACCAGTTGTATTTGCTTGATAGGGCCAAATGCAATCCTGTAAGTGCTCCTCTTTCCTGAATACTGAAGGAAAGCCTCATATGGGCATCAGGTTTAAGCAAAAAAGAGAGAGGTTACAGTATGTGACCAGTATGCATATAAACTGGAGAGAAATCTACAAAAGATTCAGAAATTGAATGTCTAAAAGCAAATGCAGTGGTCTTTAACACATTTTTTTACTCCTCTTTCATATACACAACATTTTTTCTACTATATACAATTGACAGAAATAAATATACCAAACTCTTTCACTATATGTAATGTTCATCTTTGTATTAGTATTAAGATCTTGCTTCTAAAGTCACTATTCTGGAAGTTGATTTATAGCTTTAAAGTTACTGTTCTTTATGTACTTCTAAAAAAACCCTAAAAGTTAGTCTGGCTGGTGTGGCTCAGTGGATTGAGTGCTTCAGGGCACATGCCTGGGTTGTAGGCCAGGTCCCTGGTCAGGGGTGTGTGAGGGATAAGCACACACTGATGTTTCTCTCCCTCTGTTTCTCCCTTCCTTCCCTCTCTCTAAAAATAAATAAAATCTTAAAAAAATAAATAAAAAACCAAAAGTTACCAAGTTAGCATGTGGAATTAAGAACTGGGGCTAAAATAAAAATAAAGACAACTAAAAATATTTTGTGCCCTCATTTTTGAAGCCCTGAAGTTATTTTTTTTTTACAGAGTTCATGCTAAGGCCCTAGTTGAAAATATTTCTATCGTCATTTTATTCTGTAGAGCATTGAACTGACATGGAATCTAGGTTGCTTCTGATTATGTAAGGATTGAAAGAAACAGAGCTTTTTCGGGTTTAAGGATTACCTGCCAATTTATGGGACCTATGTAGTTAAAATGTGAGTACCAAAAATATTTATTTTTAACTAAATTAAAATAGATTCTGATAATAAGCAATAAGATATAAAGGGCAAAATCTGTTTGAAAGTGCTCACTCTTACATGTATAAACTTACATTCCTTTAATAACAACCATTATATAAAGCTCTACAATAGGAAGGGCACAGTATGAGTTGCTTTAAAGATTACACCTATTGGCTGGATTGCTACTCCCCTCCCCCATCCCCTTCACCATCCATAAGAGAAATTTTGCAACCGATTATCTTGAGGAAAGATATGACCAGATAAATCTACCACCCTACTATTCTTTATCATGACCCATGATTTAAGGTTCTCTGTTCAGCTGCTCCTTTAGGTATTCAGTAACTCCCATTCATCCATTCATCCATTCATCCATCCATCCATCCATCATCCATTTATTCAGAGCTATTTAAGAGTGGGCATTGACTTACTGTGAGTTAGGTACTTCCTATGAGGTGCAAAACAGATAAGGTTTCTATTACCACAGAACTTTAGTAGAAGAGATAGGCAGCAATCAAGTAATTACATAATAAATACCTAAATAGTTATATATAATACTAAAATAAAACCTATGGTAGAAAGAGATCATGTGAGAGAGAATAAACAGTAAGGTCTAATTTAGCCTGGGGGCTTAGGAAAAATTTAAGAAAATAGTGTTTAAGTGGGCATCTAAGACTAATTGGGAGTTAGTCAAATGAGAAATGGGGATAGTAGGAGAGAATTCCTGGAGGAAACATTAAAGCTGGATAAGTGTCTAAGCGTTGGAGTAACTGAGAGGACTATACAGTAAGTATAGTGAGTAGAGGGAGAGGCACCAGGAAGCAGAACCAGATCTTAGAGGACTCAATCTGTCTTCCAGTGGTTTTAGATCTTTTCTTAAAACTATTGGGAAATACTTATACTACTGATTATATGATACTATGTAATCTTTATACAAGGTAATATTTGTAACATTTATAAATTTTAAGTATTTATAATACTGATGCTTTAAAGCAGAAGACTAATATCATCAGATTTATCTTTTGAAAAAATCACTCTAGCTAGTGGTAAGAAGGAGAAATATAACAGCATCCAGGGAAGATATAGGATACTAGACAAGACAGAAATGATGGTCCCTTGGACCGTAGTGGTGGCAGAGCTGAGAGACATCTCTATAGACAAGAGCTGATTACTGTTGTAACCAGCCTCCAAGATGGCTTCCAAAGATCTCTACCTCCTGGTATTTATGCTCTTGTATAAACTACTTCCACATTAAACCAAACCGACCTGTATGAGCTATAGAATACTACAGAAGTGACAATTTATGACTACTGAGGTTAGATCATAAAAGGCATTGTGAACTTCTTAAATTACTCATTCTGGGGAAAGTTATCAGCCATACCATGCAGCCTTTAGAAGTCCAAGTGGAGGAGAATTGGGGCTTCACACACCAACAATCAAGACGAACTTGTCAACCTTGTGAATGAGTCAACTTCAAAGCACATCTTTCTGCCCCAGTCAGGCCTTACCTGTGCAGCCTTACCTGACATCCAACTGCATCATAAAGAAAAACTCAAAACCAGAACTGCCTAGCCAAGTCATATCTGAATTCTTGCACCACAGAAATTGTGAGATATAATAAATGATTATTGCTACTTTAAACCACTAATTTGTTACACGGCAGTAATTAATACATGACAGATTGAATATGGTTAAATGACAAAGAGAGCGATATCAAGGAGAATCCCTGGATTTTTGGCTTGGACAGCTGGTTTGACATGCCTTTACAGAGAATACAGGCAGTGACCTAGTTCCTGCTAGTGAAACAAATCCTGTTTTATTTTTGATGAATTTGGGGTGCTTTTGGTACTTCCAGGGATTATAAACATCAGGATTATTAGTTGGAGGCAAGGTAAACAAGCTTTGTCAGATTTATACAAAAAAATTATTGGGGAAAATCTTTAGAAGAAAACAGGAAAATATCAACATGAATTTCTAGTAGGCAATTATTTTTTAAAATGCAAAAGACGCTGAATGTACGGAATAACACGATAACTTGGAAATTCTCTTCTTCACAACTTCTCTTTACAAGACAACATTGAGGAGAAAAGGAAAAAGCAACCCACAGCTGGAAACAAGATAATATGTATTATTATATATAATATAATATAATATAAATATAATATTAATATAATGTATAATATAACATAATATAAATTGTATTATATATAGTATAATATAATATTTTGGGATATATATATATATATCCCAAAATAATCATATCCAGAATACATATAAAAACCTACAAACTGGCCTTGGCCTAGTAGTTCAGTTGGTTAGAGCATCATGCCTATATGCCAAGGTTGTGGTTCGGTCCCCAGTCAGGGCATATACAAGACTCAGCCAATGAATGCATAAACAAGTGCAACAACAAATCAGTGTTTCTCTCTGTCTCTGTCTCTATTTCTCTCTCTTTCTCTGTCTTTCTCTCTCCATTCCTCTCTAAAATAAAAAAAATATTTAAAAGAACCATTCAAAACTTAGCCTCATGTCTTGAGGAACAAATTTCTAAAAGACTCCTGCTTCGGGGAGGTGGGAGGGGATAATGGGGGAAAAGGGGGTAAGGGTTTTCGGGAACAAGTATAAACGACACATGGACAAAGCCAAAGGGGTGTAGGATCAAGGGTGGGGAGTGGGGATGGCTGGGCTCAGGGGAGTGGTGCGGGGAAATGGAGACAACTATAGTTGAACAACAATTTTTAAAAAGTTAAAAAAATAAACATAATGCAACCTAAAAAATAAAAAATAAATAAAAGACCTCTGCTTCATACTACAAGTGTATTTTCTAAAAGTAGTTAAACATTTATTGTACATCCTGCCAGTACTGGATGGAGGAGAGGGAATGCAAAATACAATGCTGCTCTGATTTTATTTTATTTAATGGACTCCAGCTAAACAACAGCTGTTTCCCAAGACAAATGTTTTAAAAATAAGGTACTAAATAGAAAAAAAATAATTATAGAACAGAAAATCAGCAGTAATTGATTAAAAATTATGCAAAGAATGTCTATATTATGAAATATTTAAGTACAGTGAAAATTTTTAAGAGGAAATAAAATCCATAGGGAGAACTTAGAAAAACATTAGCAATCCTATATTTTACTAAATAGAGAAAGAAAACCATATGCATAAAAAGGAAAATTATCATGATCAATTAGAATTTATTGCATCCCGATTACGTTTCAGGCCCTCTGGTAAGAGTTTTGTAACTACCATCTAATTTAATTCTTACTAGACGACTCTGAGGTAGATGTCATTATTCCATTTTACAAATGAGGACTCTCAGACTCAGAGACATTAAATAATTCTCACGACGCTACAGAACTAGTAAATAGTGGAGTTGGCATTTGAACCATGCTTTCAACATGTTTGACAGATGTTGGATCAGTTTTGAGAAATTCTGTTAACATGTAGAATATTTCTTAGAATTATATTCCGATGCCTTTAACATCTCATGTTAAAAAAAAAAAAAAACCCTCAAGCACCAGAGAGCCTAGAGTGAGTAGAGCAGCTCTAAGATGGCACCAAAGACCCCCTCAGAACTTTCTCCCTAACCAGCATCTCCCCCATCACTTCCATCCTCAGGATTACTTCATGATCCATTTAGGTGAGGCGGCTTCCCTTTACAGCCTTTCTTCAAGTTCTGAACAATGGCCACCAACAGCTCACCACCACAAATTTAGTAACTACCCCTAAATATAAAGGAGGACGGGAAATGCAGTCTTTCATTCTAGGTGGCAATGTGTCCGGCTCAGAAAGGTGAGTTACCAAGGAAGAAAGTGAGAATTGATGTTGGGAAAGGAATATAATTATCTCTGCCAAAAAGATCTGCAAATTGTGACCTCCTCCCCCACACTTATATTGGCATATAATTGACATATAATATTGTATTCGTTTTACGTGCACAGCATGATGATTTGACATATGTATGTCTTATGAGATGATTACCACAATACGTTTCATTAACATCTGTTACCTTACATAGTTTCCATTTCTTTTTCTTTTGATGATAACTTTTAAGACCTATTCTTTTTGCTACTTTCAAGTACATGACACAATATTGTTAACTTTAGTCATCATAGTGTATGAGAGGGGGACCCCAAAAACCACAGAATTATCTTCTAGAGGGCAAGCCCCTTGTAGTATAGGCTTCCCCTGCTAGGTCAGTGATCTGGGAACCCATCTGTATCAGTGTAATAATTAATATCTGGTGTTGCTGTGAGAGGCTGTTTTTGGCCTCAGTGAATTTTTTGGAAGACTTTTTCGACACGTTTGCCCATTTTATGATGGGTGATTTACGAGCACATCTGCCCACACCTCACTGAGTGTTCATCAATTTTTCACCCAAAAGCGGCATGACCCCACCCCATGGCCCACCCTCCCTATTCTTCAGATATTGTCCAGAGTGACTTTTTTTTAAAGATTTTATTTATTTATTTTTAGAGAGAGGGGAAGGGAGGGAGACAGAGAGGGAGAGAAACAGCAATGTGTGGTTGCCTCTCACTTGGTCCTCACTGGGGACCCAGCCCGCAACCCAGGCATGTGCCCTGACTGGGAATCGAACCGGGACCCTCTGGTTCCCAGCCTGCGCTCAATCCACTGAGCTACACCAGCCAGGGCCAGAGTGACTTTTTTTTAGTCCACCAGATGAAAATAGTCCTCAAAAGGGAAACATTTTGCCAATGTGGAAGAGGTGAAACAAAAAATGGCAGAAGCTCTAAAAGACATCAAAATTAAAGAGTTCAAAAACTGCTTTGAGCGGAGGAAAAAGTGTCTTGCTAGGTGTAGTGTATCAAATGGAGAGCACTTTGAAGGTGACAAAAGTTTAAACTTGAAAGAGTATAGACACCATTTTTGTAAGTAAGTTCTAGGGTTTTTTAGGGGTCTCCCCTTGTATGCAAATGCAAATTGATTTAAATATGTATATCTCATCCAAAATCTATAACATTAAAGCTACTCTTTGAACTAATTATATGTAATAAAACCTTAAATAATTGAAATAATCAAGTGCGGGGTTGTGTTTAGTTCTTTGTTTTAGGACTTACCAACAACCATTTTTGTTTCAGCCCTTTAAAACATAGCATTGATTATTGCTTTAGTATATAGATTCTAGTGAACACAATCGATATTACTCATGGAGTTCCCTGAAGTGTAGACGGCAGTCACTGTAGTTATCATTGATTCATATACATTTCTCTGGATTTGTTTGATAAACACCTTTTAGAAAGTACTTCTTGAAACTGTGCTAGATGCTCAGAAAGGATTTAAAAATAAAGCATTTTCTGTCATTTGAAGGAACTTAAAGTCTAGGAATATATAAATTCTTAATATGTGTTTTTGTTTTGAAATTATCTCAAGTTATAAAAGTTTTAAGCACAGAATAATTTTTGTCCTGAGCTTTTGAAAGTAACTTTTAACATGATCCTCTTAATACCTCTGAATACTTTTGCATGTATTTCCTATAAACAAGGACAGTCTTCTATATACCCATAACAAAACCATTAAAATCAGAATATTAAATATTGGAATATTACCATCAAAGAATCATCAGATGCCATTAAAGTTTCATTAACTGTACCAATACTGTCTTTGCTAGCAAAACGATCCAGCTCAGCATCATCTTTTTGATACAGTTTTTGTTACTATCTAGTGGTAGATACACATAATTTTGATTTGTCCCATTAATGGTGATGTGTTCTTTAATTGTGTGATTAGGGTGGTATTTGCCAGGCTTCTGTACCATAAAGTTACTCTTTTTTCCCTTTGTAGTTAGTAAATATTTTGAGCAGAGACAGTTTGTTTATATCTTAATATGCCTTGTGAAACTTACAACTTATATATGCTTGGGTGCCTATATGTATGTCAGTATAGATTCTTAGAGTCTTATTTATTCAACTGGTTTCCATATATTACTATCATTTTTTATTCAGTTGCTCATACTGGCCCAGATTTGGTCTATGAGAGCTCATTTTATTTGGCCTCTGTGTCTTTTTGACACATCTCCATCATTTCTCGGGCACTTCTTTCTTTCCAGAAGAACAGGATGTTCCAGACTGATTATGTACTTTCCCTTCCCCAAACCTGGAACCAGCTATTTCTCCATGAACTCCCTGTGCTTTTTATTGGAGAATAGTACTTACAAACCAAGTCTGGGTGCTGGATGTGCTCACTTCTATTGAGTTGTTGCTGCCCCGAGGTTCTCTCAATAGGCAGAGCTAGAGAATGAGCAGATAGATACAAATAAAGGGATATAGATATATACACATATATGCATACTCACAACTGCATCTATATTTATCTCTGTATCTACCTGTACATTGGATATTGCAAGTCTACACTGGTATCTCAAGTTCAGTCAGACACCACAGGTTCACTCTAGCTTTTCTCTCTTGCCATACTGTACCTTCCTTTTCTGAGAGCAATCTGGCTCACATTATCCTTAATATATTTATTTGTCCAAGGCCCAGGAATGAAATCTTCCATTACCATTGCCCACTTTGCCCTCTTGCAGATGCCCTCCTCTCCTTGCCTGGGTTCTGACACACTTCCCTGAGCTACTTTTACTCCCTGTGTTGACACTCTCCTCACTCCACTTCCCTCCTCATTCCACTCAGACCATACGCCCTGGGCTGTATTGTACAGGGATGGGCAATAGGCAACCTATTGTCAAAGAGGGGTGGGCAGGTGAACTAGGGCTCCCAGCGTTGGTCTGAGAACTGTTGATTCCAACTCTCAGCATGTGGGGGACTCAACACCCTGGAGGGGACCTCCCCCCTACTCTTGCGTTCTGATATGATCACTGTAACACCCTCCTACAAAGATGCCCTCCTTACCTGCCTGACTCCCCACTCTGTGCCTCCTTCCCGCCACAGACACGTACTGTTGGCTCCACCAAATGGTTTTTGGACTGAATTATTCAGGAAAGAAAAAGAAGATAAAGAAAAGAAAAGGACGAAATAAGAAAGAAAGTAAAGTGGGGATAAGAAGAGTGAAAAAGAAGCTAAGGAGCTGGAAAAAAGGAAGATATAAATTTTGGGAAAAATAATAGAGTCATAAATTTCAAAGAGACCTTGAGAGTTCATAGGCTACAGATTGTTAAGTCTGATTAAATATGGGAATCATGGGGAGAACTTTTTAAAAACTAAGATCATGAATATCCTGGCAAAGAGTCTGATATCTAGCCAGATCCCCTGATGTCCTGTTAATGGTTTGTTCTAGTGCACAGTTGTTTTCAAACTCTCCTCGCAGGCACCACAGGGTCCTCCAGCTTCAGGGGAGGGCGTGTGTGTGCATGTGTGTGTGTGAATGGAAAAGAGGTGAGGGGGCCCACCTAATAAAACTCTCCCACTTCCATTTCAACCAGGGCAGAATGAATTCCAAGTATATTTCTGTATTTGGCCTCCATGCAGTATTCCATTAAAAGGCTTTTCTGCCTTTGAAATAATGAGAGAGCATTGCACTACACTATTTTACCTCTCTTAATCACTTCCTCTGGTCTTTACTATAATTAAAGCAAATTCTGGAGATAATCAAGCAACTCTTTTAAAAATATAAGCATTCTTCAGCACAACACAAATTACTCCAACTGTCAATCTAATTTACTGTTGTATCTAGTGATACATATTTCACAATATTTTTACACAGTCACTAAGCTCATTCTTTCATACAAAAGACAAATTGAAAAATAACTCATGCTTTCTAAAACAAACCTGATATTGTGTTCAATATACTAACTAAATCATAAAAATCATTATAGCTGTAGCTATTTTTTACCACTTTGGTGAAGTACAGTGAAATATGCATATGCAACTTTTCATATCACATTAACAAGTATTTATCATGTGCCTTCTATATGTTCATCACCATGAAAAATAAGGGGCAGTCCAGCCCTAAGGAAGGAGCTCATACTTTATTCAGAGAGATACAAAAAAAATAAAAAAAAAAAAATAATGCAACACTATCGGGAAAAGTAGGAAGATAGAAGAGAGAGACTACTATGGAGCCCAGACAAGGGGCATATGGGCCAGTCTAGGGGTTTTGGAAAAGGCTTTGTACAGGATGTGAGGTTTGAGCTGCAAAGCTTATTCCCACTGCTCAGATGTGGCCAGGATGAGCTTCAGCATATCAGTTTCTATGTGAAGCTCATTTCCTGCTTTGGCTCTAATGCAAGATACAGCAAATGTGCTTAGATGTATTTTAGATGTAAGAGGCTCTATGCTTCTTAAATAGGTGTGAGTAGGCAGGGTCTGAAGCAAGACATCATTCATTCCTTCCTCCACACCTCAGTTAATAGACATTAATGATTTTGTTTTTGTTTTTGTACATTTTAATGTCTTCTTATTGTAAATATTTGAGAAGTAGCCTGCTACGGGACAAGGCGTACAAGAGTTGAAGGTAGATAATCTAGGTAGTGAGAACTGAATCTACCACGTATTAGTAATATGATGGGCAATTCATGTTTGATTTTACAGTTACTTTATTTGTAAAATTGGTGTGAACACATCTTTCCAGAACTTATGTGTGATGAATTAAGCAATGTAAGATCATGTCTTTGATATGTTTAATATAGTACTTCATAAACATTAATTCTGATGATAAGATGTATCCTTTCAGCCCTTGCTGGTGTGGCTCTGTGGATTGAATGCTGGCCTTCAGTCCCCCAAAGGAGTTCCATTCCCAGTCAGGGCACATGCCTGGGTTGCAGGCCAGGTCCCCAGTAGCGGGTGTGTGAGAAACAACCACACATTGATGTTTCTCTCTCTCTTTCTCCCTCCCTTGTCCTCTCTCTAAAAATAAATAAATATACTCTTAAAAAAAAAAGATGTATCCTTTCATCATCTTCAAGTAATGGATCTCTACTTCCCCTGCCCCACACAAAGGATAACAAGCTGGTACCAAGTGGTAGTGTAATATGTACTTCCTGGCAAATGATAAGTGTAAGTTTTATCTACAAAAGTATTGCAGATCTACTATTATGCTTCTAATATGAAGTGAGTGTGAGAGATGGACCAATATTGATAAATCAATTAGCGTTCTATAAGTTTGTGTCAATCATTTCACAGTTTACGAAAGAGAGAAAGAAAAACACATATTTGGTTATTGGAAAATTCTCATTGTAACATGATTAGTAAATGAAATAGATGTGTGGATGTTTTACATATGGGCTAGAGTCTTGCGCCTTAATATCAGGTCTAGAGCCATATTTACATATATATATGTGTGTGTGTGTGTATATATATATATATACATATATATATATGATAGTAGGGTTGTATATTTGAGTAGCTGAGTGACAGATCTGATGCGAAATTCAGGAGAATTAAAATTAGGCTGTCAACAGTTGCAAGGTAATTTAGTAAGAGCAGAAAAACTGAATTTGGGAATAAAATTGTCAAATTCAAGCAAACTGTTAAAATCTACTTTTTAAATACTTCTCTTATTCATTCAATAGATTTTTTATTGAGAACTTCAAATATTCCAGGTACAATATAGGTTAACACCTTAATATCAATGTGGTTTCATGTCATTTGCTAGTTTATAGGTATTATTTTTTAAACAATCACTTCCCATATTTTGGTTTCTAAATGTCGTTCTTCACTAAATGGAACAAGCACTTGTTGGAGAAATGGTTGGCTGTAGAACTGGAGTGGGGAAACTACAAAATGATCCTAGAACATGTTTTAGTGCTATCAGGTAAGGAGGTGTCTCAGGGATGATGGGGCAGGTCAAAAGGGCACAGTCACCCACTTTAAGTGGCTCTTCTTGGCCAAATAGAGAAACACCAGGGCATCAAAATGACAATGATCAGAAAGGATTATAACTCTTATATAAAGTAATCCATGAATTTTCTCTGATACAAATGAAATACCTGGATATATAGGAAAAATGAAAGTTGTTTCCACTAGAAAACCACCAAGTGCATTTATAAGGAATGAGGGATTAGTAAAGCACAGCTTGTAAACCACTGTAATAGTAAATTGATTCAGGCAAAATGTATCAATAGGTGGACACAGCAATGAAAGAATTAGTAAATTTGAAGATAGTTCAATAAAAATTATTCAAACTTAAACGTGAAGAGAGAAAAAAGAGTGGAAAAGCAAACAGAATAATCTGAGTTGTAAAATAATGCCGAATGCTTTAATATACACATAATTGGAATCTCAGGAATAGTTGAGACAGTGAGACAGAAGAAATATTTAATGAATTAAAGGACAGGACTTCTTCAAATACAGTGAAAGACAATAAGCCACAGTTCCAGAAGCCTCAGAGAAACCCAAGAAGCAGGATAAATACAGGCAATTATATTTTTTTCAGTTTTTTTCTCGTAGCAGATTTCTAGTTTCATACCATTATTATCAGAGAAGATGCTTGAGGGCAATAGTATTTTAAAGAGATTTAAAAATTAAAGTATTTTATATTTCCCCACATTGTTACCATGTCCACCCATCTCTTTTTTTTTTTTTTTTTTTTTTGGTATATGTGTATATGTAGTTTGACTCAAAAGTCTTATCTGATATCATACTCCTTCTGCCAGAACAAATGTCTTTTCATCCATGTGTGCTGGAAGTAATTTACTTTGGCAATTACTGTTTGAAAAAGCTTACTTTCCTATTTGAAAGATGTTTTCCTTGAGCATAATTCTGGGTGGAGTGTCATTGTTATCTTTCCGTGCGTGGAACAGGCATACCCACTGTCTTCTGGCCGCGTGGTTTCAAAGAGAAGTCTGCCTGTTTTCCACCTTTGTTTCCTGGTATGTCATGTTTCTTTTTACACTGATTCACTTCAAGATTTCCTTTTTTATCTTTGTTTTTCAGCTATTCAACTACAAGTTGTGAACAGTGTTTTTCTTCATATTTATCCTGAAATTCTAAAATTAATAGAGTAGACAATGCTTCGCAAATCATTTTATAAGACCAACATTATCCTGATAGCAAAACCAGATATACTTAAAAACCCCAAAACCATAGGCTAATACCCTTCATAAATGTAAGAAAAATATGTTTAAAAAATTAGCAAATCAAATCAGAAGTGTAGTTTTAAAAAAGACAATATATCATGACCAAATCGAGTTTTACCCTAGTAATTCAAGATTAGTTCAACATTTCAAAATCAATCAGTACATTTTTATAGTCTCAACAGACTACAAAAAATAAAATTTATATGATCATATCATTAAATACAGAAAGAGCATTTGACAAAATTCAAGATTGTCGTGAATTCTGGCCAGCAGGATTCGTATGCCATGGCTGCATGTAAATAATTTTACACATAATTTTATAATGGACTAGAAATTCTGGGACCACGCGTCCCCTCCATTATGATCTTGGAGAGGCCCCAAGCCTTGGGTCCAGGGGTTTTTATTGCTGTTCTCTGGGACATTATCTCAGAATGGTATTCATTAACCTTGTATAGATTGTAGATTCGCTTTAGGTGGTAGACAGCCCAGAAGGTACATCAGAAGGGTTATGCAAAGACAAGAGGTATGGCTGAACTTTGAAAGGATTAGCATCGGTCTAAGGAAGCTAGTTAAGCATTAGCATTTGTTCTTTTGATCCAGGGAGAGATTTTTAGCAAGATCAAGGTTTTATTTTAATCTAAGGAACATGACAGCCTGATTTCTCCACAGGAAATTCTGCTACCCCACTCGTGGGTCCATGCATGCCGACTTATGTTCCATGAGAGACCATGCTCTTATTAGATGTGAAAACATAGGGCTACAATTCCCTACTTTGGATATATGAATTTCCCTTACAAGATACTTTCAAGATGAAAATAATTAGACATATGACTATCTGAGTTTTTTATTTGTGAGTGAACCTTGTTACTTCTCAAGAAATTTGTTCATTTAATCTAAGCTGTTAAATTTATTGGCACAAAATATTAAAAATATTTTCTTACTATTTAATGTCAGAAAAAATCTGTAGTTATGACCCCTCTTTCACTTTTGATATTACTAAATTGTGCTGCTTTTGGCTTTGGTGAGTGTGACTAGTCATTTATCAAATTTATTAAACTTTGACAATAAGCAGCTGTTGGTTTTACTGTTTTTTTTCTATTTTTTTATTTCAATTTTAATCTTTCTGCTCTTGGCCTTATTGTTTGTTTCCAGGTCTTACTTTGGATTTAATTTGCTCTTTAAAAATAAATTTTTGAAGGCTGAAATTTAGGCAATTAATATGAGACAATTATTCTTTTTTTAAGCACTTATGCCAGCAATTTTCAACCTTTTCTAGCTCATGGCACACATAAACTATTGCTAAACTTCTGCAGCACACCATTAAATATATTATATTTTTGCTAATCTGACAAAAATTAGGTATAATTTTGATTTATTCACACTGATGTCTATTGTTGTGTTGGCTGTTGTCACTTTTTTTATTTGACAATCTAAGGGAAAAGAGGTTAGTGCCCCTGACCGAATAGTAAGTTATTGATTATTTTAAAAATTATTGCAGTACACCAGTTGAAAATTGCTGATTTATGCTATAGATTTACATCTAAGCATAGTTTGAGTAATTTCACACAAATATCAGCATGTGTTTTTACTTTCATGTAGTTTAAAATATCTCACAGTCTCCCCTGGAAATACGTTTTTGATGCGCAAGCTGTTTAGAAGTATGTTGTTTAATTTTCAAATATTTTACAATTTTATATATATATATTTTTGTTAATGCTTTCTAGTTTAATTCACTTGTACTCCCACAACATAATTTAGTAATTGCCTCCCTTTTAATTGATTTAACTCAGTATATGTTGTATCTTGGTGATCCTTTTAGGTATATATTTGGAAAGAATGTATATTTTGCTTTATGGGGCTATATTTCTTTTATAAATGTTGATTATGTCATGTTGACAATAGTGTTGTTCAGGTCTTCTATATTCTTATTGATTCTCTGTTTACTTGTCCTGTCAATCACTGAGAAAGGAGTGGCCAAGTCTACAACTATAATGACAGATTTGTCCATTTTTCCTTTGAGTTCTATCAGTTTTTGCCTTGTATTATTAGGTGTTTACACATTGGGATCATTATGTCCTCTTCATGAATGGGCCCATTTTTCATTATGAAATTTTCCTATTTATTCCCAGTAACCTTTCTCATTCTGGTATACACTGTCTGACATTAATATAGCCACTCCAGTTTTCTCTTGATTAGTATGTATTTTTCATCCTTGTACATTTAATCTAAGTCTATCTTTATATTTAAAGTTTGGTTCTTGAATATGGCATGTAGTTGGTACTTTTTTTAAAAAATTAAATCTGAAAATTTCTGATTCCATTCCCTTTAATTGGAAAGTTTAGAATATTTGTAATTGTTGTAGTTATCACCACGCTCAGGTTTAGAATAACCAACTTTCTAGCTGTTTTCTACTTGACTGCCTGTTTCTCTTTTCCTTTTTTTCTTTCTTTCCTGTTGTCTCAGAATAATTAAGCAATTTTTAAGTTTTCATTTTATCTCTGCTATTAGTTCATTAACTCTAATATTTAATTTTCTTTAGTGGTTGTCATATGTATTATAAATATTTTTATAGTAATATAAATAATCAAAGAGAGTGTTTGGAAGTATAATGTTACAAGGTTCTTATATGTGAAGCAGAGCGATATTAGTTAAATGCTGGCTGTGATAAAGATGGATATTGTAAACCTTGGCGCTAACATTAAACGACAGCAGTGTAGGTACTATTTTAGTCCCACAGAGGTGATCTAGTGTCTTCCTATTAGCCATTCTGAGGCCAGCATTCTAGATCTGCTCTACTAGTGTGAATTACTTCATTTATTTTGTTTCACTTTATTATTGCTGTGGACTGAATTATCCTCCAAAAATCCACATGTTGAAGCCCTAACCACCAATGTTATGGTACTAAGAGACAGGTCTTCGGGAGGTAATTAGGGTTAGAAGAGGCCATGCCACTGGGGCCCTCGTGATGGAACTAATGTCCTTATTAGAAAAAGAAGATTTCTTCCCTCTCTCTCCCATACTCTCTCTCCCCTGTTCTCTCTCTCCATGCACACATGAAGAGATCATGTCAGCACACAATGAGATGGCAGTCACCTACAACCTAAGAGAAGAGTGCCAGGCATTAACCCTACTTTGCCAGCACCTTGATCTTAGATTTTCCAGCCTCCAGAATCATGAGAAATAAATTTCTGTTTTTCAAGTCACCTGGTCTATACATAGTATTTTATTATGACAGTCCAAGAAGACTAATAGAGTTGTTAACAAAGGTCTCTTTAAATGGATGGAATTGGGTTCTGTGAGAAATCACTTCATGTTACAATGAGACGATATAGATGAGTTTGAGAACCTTCCCTACGTCATCTCCCACAAGCTATAGAAGCAGGGGTGTCCAACACGCAGCTCTTGGGCCACATGCAGCCCAGGATGGCTATGAATTCAGCCCAACACAAAACTGTAAATTTACTTAAAACAGTTTTTTTTTTTGTCTCATCAGTTTTTGTTAGTGTTTGTGTAATTAATCTGTGGGTCAAGACAACTCTTCTTCTTCCAGCGTGGCTCAGAGATGCCAACAGGTTGGATACCCCTGCATGGTGTTAAGAAAGAAAATACTGGTAAATTTAATAATGGCAAAATGTTTACAAAGCTTTAAAATGAGAAAGGAAGGCATTCAGTATACGTATTAACCTGTAGGCGTCACGTTTAACGGTATGTATATGTGTTAAAGTGGCTACAGGAATTGCTTATGTAATTTGCCCTAAAACTGTGTATGACAGATGCAGAAAGCCCAACATTAGGACTTTGCTTTGTTGATACTTTAGAGGGCAGTATTTTATATTCTTATTTTTGTTGCCAATTTAACAGCTCATTATTCTACCTATTTAACAGCTCATTAGTATTTGTTGATTCAATTTAATTTTATTTCTTTTGGTTACACACTGATTTCTCCTTCTAACATTTATCTTTTTTTATTTCATTGATTTGAGAGAGAGAGAAACATTAATTTGTTGTCCCACTTATTTATACATTCGTTGGTAGATTCCTATACGTGCCCTGATCAGGGATGGAACCAGCAACCTTGCATACTGGAACGATGTTCCAATCAATTGAGCTACCTGACCAGGGCTCTCCTTCTAACCTGCTCAAAAGTCAAATCATTTCATTTAATATGGTGAATTCTAACATCAGAATCACAAAATGAGCACAAGATAGGAGACCTCGGTTGGGCTTCACTGTGGAGAATATTAACAAATTGTTTTACCTCTTTGGACTCAGTTTCATCCTCTGGGAAACAAGAAGGTTGGTCCAGGTGACTCAATAAAATTCATTCACTCCTTAAAATAACACCATTTTTAAAGCACCAATTCTTTTACAGGCACTAAACTAGGCACTATATTGTTGTTCCTGCCTTCATTAAACTAGCTCTATTTATTTTTTTTTAATTTCATCCCACTGCCTCATCAGAAATCTCATTGCCTTGCAGTGTAATATATACTAGGATAAAACAGCAAAATGGCGAGTGGAATACCGAGGGTTGACTCTCTCAACATCTATTTCAATTACCTTCTAGTATAATAGAGGCTGGAAAGCTGAAAATCACATTTTCCCAATTTCCTTGAAGCTAAGATTCTGGATATGTTTATGTTTCACCAACCAGATGCACAAGCTTGGAACCTGAATTTAAATTGTGTTAAATGGGGAGAACAGCCAGGCGTGAGGCATTTGTTTTGCTTGTGGGGACCTCAGGAAGCAGAGAGGTTGTAGAATTGGCTGGAACAGCAGCTTCTTGACTTAGCAGATGGATTCCTAATCATGATGGAAGTAACAGCACCCTCAGAGATGCAGTTCTGTGGTGCAGCTTTAGGGGTCATTGTGGGGAGTTCAGCCTAAAATATGTTATTTAATTTCTCCAAATTCTGTAAGTCATTTAACACACATCAGTAAATTTATCTCTACTTTTGTATTCTGCAATCAAATGCTGACTGACAGAATTGATTAACAACAGGGCAAACATGCCTAAGGAGCATTATGAAAATAGCCTAAGTCAAAAATTTCCCAGACTGATCCAAAAATATTAGTGATTTGAGAGACATTTAAATAGGTGTTTAAATACAAAGGATTTATTTTTACAACTTCTCAAAAACTCTAAATAGTTAATTTGTGTGGTGAATCACACTTGTTGCATTTAGCCACTGCATTTTACTGGGAAATTAATTATTCATTTCAGGAGAAACCTATTATCAGCTTGAGAAACCCAGACAGAGTATGTAAAACATTGGTCTAAATAAAATACCCGGAAGTCTGAGCCAACACCCTTTGCTTTTGTTCCAGTACTATTTGTTTCGATCAATCTATTTAGATTTTTTATTTCCATATACCTTGTTGTCAGGTTGTCTTAGTCAGTTTTCAGAATAGGGATATCAACAACCAACTGGTATAAAAAGTTTATAACCCTATATTGTAAGTCAGTGGCATTAATGATTTGAACAAAGTAATTTAATTTCAGTTCGGATAGAATAATGAAAACCAGATGTAAAAGAAAGCCCTATTTATTTAATGATCCCAAAGACACCAAAGGGTAAACAATAACAAAATAAATAGTTATCTTTATGTCCCCATTTTTGTGTGGACCTAAATGAGTTCAACAGGGATAAGACCTTCACAAGAGTAAGGAAGAACTCTGAGTATATTGGGGGTGAGATAGTATTTGAATACTGTAGAATGCTAGGCTTGAGATTAGCATTAGCTTTACAAAATTAAAAACATTATAGTGCAATGTGATAAGCCCTGTCATTTTCTAGAGTAAAGGAGAGATTAATTCAGGCTAGAATGACAAGGAGAGGCGTCACAGTAGATGTGATGTTTGCTATCTGGAGGGCTTGTTAGAGCAGGACTTGGCGAGGGTGGACTGGAATATAGGAACTAAGTTGGTTGAGGGTGGATCAGTGTGATTATAGACCCTGGCAGTAACTTCTGTGGATTTACTGAAATCTGAAAATCGTAATCAGGGCTCACAACTTGGCCATGCATCATAATGTGAATTAAGTGATTAGAAAAAGAAGATCACAAAATTATAGTGTCCTTACTACGATTTATTACCATGAATAAACGTCATGCCTCAGTCTTAGGCAGGCTTTATAAGCCTGGCCGTGGAAGCAGGCCTTGTCTGCATTCTCGCTCCACTCTTCCCAGGGTTTCTTTTCTGTCTGTGTCATTCCTGGGCGGGGAAGAGTTTTCTACCTCTCTCCCAGTAATAACTGACCTCTGCTTTGTATCAGTTCAGGAACTTGAATCTAGGACTTTTCCTTTCCCTTTTCCCTGAGTCAGAAGTCTTTTAATTCTTTCTCCCATGAGTGGATTTTTTCCCTGGTTTCTGGGAATGAGGGAGAGAGTTTCCTATCCTTCCTCAGAAACAGATACCTTTTACATCATCCCTTTCCCATAGGCAGAAGATCTCCTGGGCCTCTGGTAATGGGAGGGGGGTTAACCCCTCCCCCCGTGGCTTAAGAATTTGTTTTATATGAGACATGGATCCAGGGAAGCGAGTGGCAATTTGCCTTGTTCCCCTAATGACCACTGACTTTTATCTGAACACTGTAGCGGTAGCAAAACACTGGAGTACTAGACTGAAATGTCTTTTCATCTCTAAGAGTGGTTTTGGGAAGTATGTTGATTTCCTCATGATTCCTCATTTAAGGAAATTGCAACCAAACATGGTAAACATTATAAATGCACATGCAACTCCTGAATAAGGAAAGGTTTTACTAAATAGTTTTGCTTTTGAACTCTGTGGACGTTTGAGATCCCATTCTGATTATTTCATTAATGTCATACATGGCTAACTAAACGTCATTATTTCAAGAAAAACACATGAGCCCTAGCTGGATAGCTCAGTGGGTTAGAGCACTATCCCGATACACCAAGTTTGCGGGTTCAGTCCCTGGTCATGGCACGTACAAGAATCAATCAATGAATGCCTGAATAAATGGAACAATAAATTGATGTTTCTCTCTCTCTCTCTCAATTCAATAAATAAGTAAATTTAAAATATACCTATGCAGCTTGCACAAGGCATTGTTCTAGACCTCTTTTAGGGAGGGAGATATAGGAATATATGAAATATAAACTGCATATCTATATATATATGTGTGTGTGTGTGAATTCATCTGTATATCTATATATATACACACACATACAGGGACCCCCAAAACAGAATTATTTATACAAATTGAACATTTATTCTTACATTTTAAAACGTCAGTCACCTCCTAAGTACTCTCCACTTGATGTAGTATACCTACTGAGACATTTTTTCCACTGCTCAAAACAGTTTTTGAACTTGTCGATTCTGATCCCTTTTAGTGCTCCTGCTATTTTTTGCCACATCAGCAAAACAGTTTGCTTTAGGACTTTTTTCATCTGGTAGAACAAAAAAAGTTGCTTGGGGTAAAATCGGGTGAAAAGAGGGAGGGTGAGGCATGGGGGTCATGCCGTTTTTTATCAAAAACTGGTGAACACTCATTAAAGTGTGGGAAGGGACTCTCATAAATCACCCATCATGAAATGGGCAAACACATTGCAAAAGTCTTCAAAAAAAATCACTGAAGCCAAATGCAGCCTCTCATATCAGTGCCAGCTGGGACATTGATACAGATGGGTTCCTAGAACACTCACCTCGCAGGGGAGGCCTGTACCACAAGGGGCCTACCCTTCAGAAGACAATTCTGGATTTTTGGAGTCCTATCTCATATATATACATATATACAAATGTAGACACACACACACACAGAAAGTGCCAAAGAAATGATCAAATGATGTAGTGGAAGAAGGCATTGCTGCCAGTGGAGTTGGATTAGGAAAAACCTCAGGATTTTAAATTCCTCTTGAAAGATATTTAAGATTTGAACATGGAGGAGATGACACATTCCAACCAAAGAGAAAAGTATGAGTAAAGGCATGGGTCATGGGGTGAGGCATATGAAGGCCTGTCCAGAAAGTATCCAGCTATGTACTATGAAAAATAGAGATATTTATTGAAGAAAGTCCAAGATATGTAGGACAATGGCACCTCAGTCCCCTTCAAAGTAGGCACCTTGGGAGCTCACACAGTTCTCCCAATCGCCATCAGTGACCCCGTCATATTTTCTTGAATCTCATCGAAGTTCTGAAATCTCTTCCTTTTCCAAGGTGATTTTCATTTTGAGAAAAGGCAGAAGTCACAGGGCACTAAATCTGGCTTTAGGGGGCTGAGTCACCTGGGTGATTTGATGGTTTGCCAAAATACTCTACACGAGACGTGATGCATGAGCAGGTATGTTGTTGTGATGAAGCTGCCAATCACCGGTTGCCCATATCTATGGCTTTCTGAATTATCCAAATAGATTCTGTGGAGGAATGTGCAAGTTTAACACAAAATTTGATGCAAATTCGTTGCTCTACTCAGGCAGTCATTTTGCTTGCAATGGCCACACAGTACACATGCTCATTCAAGGGTGTCTGCCACCCCTACTGACTAATACAATGAAGTTGTCATTGTTCATGCATGCACATTCCAGTCCACTCTTTTTGTCTGCTAGGTTATGTTGATGGCTCACAAATTGTTCTTGTTATATTATAATGGCTTGACTTCTTCTAAACAGACCTCATAGATTTGGAGGAAAATATTAAGAGATCGGTTTTGAAAAGAATATGAGAATATTGAACAAAGGAATATTCCAAGGAATATTGAGCAAGGCGTGGAATTTAACCACCAGTGAGACCTGAAGTTATGCCCATTCATTGTATTATAACTTGACTCTATAAAACATACAGTCTTCTCTTCACTCAGGATCTACTTTTCTGAGTTTAGTTTCCTTTGTCTGAAAGTTTCCCCTATCTTCTCATCCTCCCACTTCCTGCACTATCCCTGGCCATCTTTTCCTACTTAATTCTTATTCACTGTTCTGCCTAAAGACCACTTCCTCAAGGAAGTGTTCTTTAACTCACCTAATGAAGCCGAGTCCCTTATTATAGCCATTCATAATACCCTGTGATTTTCCTGCATAGCAGATATCAAATTTTAATTATATAATCTTTTATTTAATGTTTATGTTTTCTGCTGAGAACAGGAATAATTTTTATCTTACTTACTTCTCTATCCCCAGTGCCTTTTAAATTTTTTGGTCCATAATCAGTGTTTAATAAATGTTTCTATAATATAAAAAATAAATGGAGATAGACAATGAGCAATATCTAAAATCAAGGAGGATAAAAACTTTTAGAATTCTTAAAAGTATATTTGAGCAATAAGACAGTGCTATTTTCATCCAATGTGTGGTCTTCAAAGTGGGTACTGGGAGGAATTCACTAATTTAAGCAAAATCAATTAAATACCAAATCTATAGTATACGTTTGTGGAGGCACTAAGAATATAAACAACAAAAGAAAAGCTCTTTATATCCAGGGCTCACGGTTTGCCAGCTTATACATGCATTACCTCATACAGAGATGAATAAGACACGATACCAATCTGCAGAACTCACCGTTGAGAGGTGAAAATAGTAATGATTGATGCAAATAATTATCTCTAATTTAATGTACAAATATTATCTCTAATTTAAGGTCAAGGGAATTACAGAGAGTTTCGGAAAACAGAGAGCATGGGTGAGATCAGTCGTGCCGAGGGGCCTCCAGGAGAGCTTCACAGAGGTGACATTAAGGTAGGCCTTAAGTTCAGCGGGTAGATGAGTACACTGGGATCTAATTAAGAGTATTATTAAGAAAAATTGTCTGAAGAAAGCAATGAAGGTTTGTGAGTAGTTGGCATATTTGAGGAGTAAATGAGTAGTCTTTTGTGAAAGGGAAAAGAATAGATAAGTAGTGCAAGATAAAAGAGGCAAAACAGAATTGGGGCCAGGATGTGGACGCCTTGGCATACGACGCTGAGGAGTTTGGACTTGACAATAATCTGTAACCTTGTGGAGAATTCTAAAGATTTTTTCCTCTCCCTTTCTTATGCTGGCGTAGTAAACATCACAATGTTCACAACTGTTAATGAATATAGAATATATTTTTTTCATTCTGTCTTCTCTACAGAACTATAAAACCTTAAAAGGTAGAATTAAAAATTTGCATAATTTGAATTCTAGTGGCCACATAAGAATACTTTTTTTCTTCTCTAGGATTTTTTAATTTAAAAACTGGAAAAATTATAAAGCCATATGCAAAGGAATGAAACTAGACTATGTTTTATCCCCATGAACAAAAATTAATTCAAAATGGATCAAAGACCTTAATATAAGATCTGAAACAATAAATTACACAGAAAGAAACATAGGTAAAAAACGTGGTCTTAAAGAAGACTTTATGAATTTGACTCCAAAGGCAAGGGTAGGAAAGGCAAAAATAAATGAATGGGACTATATCAAACTAAAAATCTTATGCACAGCAAAAGAAACTGCCAACAAAATAAAAAGACAGTCAACCAAATGGGAGAAGATATTTTACAAAATACAGCTCTGACAAGGAGTTAATATCTAAAATATACCAAGAACTTATACAACTCAACACCAAACAAATAATCCAATTAAAAAATAGGCATAGGACCTGAACAGGCACTTTTCCCAAGAAGACATAAAAATGGCCAACAGATATATGAAAGAATGGTCAGCTTCACTAGTTATTGGGGAAGTGTAAATCAAAACTACAATGAGTTACCACCTCATACCTGTTAGAATGGCTATTAGCAACAAGATAAGTAATAAGTGTTGGAAGTTATGGGAAAAAAGGAACCCTCATTCACTGCTGGTAGGAATATAAACTATTACAGCCACTGTGGAAAACAGTATGGAAGTTTCTCAAAAAATAAAGAATAAAGTTACCGTATGACTCGGCAATCCCTCTTCTGGGTATCTACCCAAACAAGTTTGAAAACATTATTTGCAAAGATGCACGCACCCCTATGTCCATTGCAGTTTTATTCATGGTGGCCAAGACATGAAACAACCGAAGTGTCCTACAATAGATGATTGGATAGAGATGATGTGTTACATATATGCAATGGAATACTATTCAGTGATAAGAAAAGATGAAATACTGCCATTTGCAACAGCAAATGTACAGTATGGATGGATAAGCCTTGAGCAAAGGTACACCCAGGCTAAGCCAAATAAGTCAGTTAGAAAAAGCTAAGAACCATATGATTTCACTCATCTGTGGCATATAAAACTGAAACTCAGAGACACAGACAACAGTATGGTGGTTACCAGAGGGAAGGGAGGTTGATGAATAGTTAAAGGTGAAGGGTCAATTATATGGTGATGGAAGATGATTTGACTTTGGGTGGTAGACACACAATGCAATACACAGAACATGGGTCACAGAAATGTACAATCGAAACCTATAGAATCTTATTAACCAATGTCACCACAATGAATTAAAAATAAATAAATACATAATTAAAAAAATAAAACATGCTTTTAGAATATTTAAGTAGCACATCAGAATATAAACATCTGTTGAAAACCACCAATGGCATTTGTTTTAATATATTATCATATTATACATGGAAAAACATACAACCCTTTATTTATTCTTTGTGAAGTAAACTTGCCATACTCTGCATATATTTAGCTTTATAATTATATTAACAAACTATGATGAGTAGCTTTTCAAGTCAATATTTGCAAAGTAACATATACTTCTATAAATAAATATACAATTGCCTAGCTTGAACATATCACAATTTACTTAACCTATTTTTTACCAACGAATATTTAACTGGGTTGTTCATTATTAACTCCTAACAATTTATGCAATAAATACTATTTGACTAGTTTGCACATTTTCAAGTATTCATTCAAGTACTTAGATTTATTATTCTCAGCATTGCTAAGTCAAAATGTGTTTGCCACTTACATTTTGATTTTTCCAAATCATTCACCAAAAAAGTATGAGAATTTTTACTTCCACACAAGTTTTAATGGATTGCCTGTGTTCTCCAGCCTGTGTTGTCCAACATGCAAACCATTAAGCACATGTAGTTGCTTAAGTTTAAACCAAATTAAATTAAAAATTTTATTGTCAGTCACACTGGCCATAGTTTAAGGAATCAATAACCACTTGTGGTTTATGACTACCATACAGGACACTAGCGACATAGGGCATTTCCATCATCACGGAAAGTTGGGCCATGTCTACAGCCAACATCGGATACTATGGATCTTTTATATCTGGGGAGATATGATAAATTTAACACAGTCTCGTGTTAATTTTTATGTTTTCATTCCAATTGTAAGCATTTTTCAAGTGCTATTGACCATATTTCTTTTAATGTTAATGGGCTGTTTCTTATCTTTCAATATTTCTATAAGATTGACTTTTTTTCTTAATATGCAATAGTAATTGGTGACTCAATATATTTGAGCTAGGAGAACAAAATAAAAATTAAATAATACTACAGTGATATTATTTGGGTTTGGAACTGTTAATAAATAATTTCTTGCAAAGATTCTTTATAATAAATTATGTATCTATTCATCAATATAATTTTCTAAAGATCCTAGATCGTCAACCCTTGATTAATACATTTGTGATTATCAATAGAAACCGAACTCCTTTTTGGGGGTGGGTAAAGAATTAAGTACATCTGGTTCATCTTAAATAAACCCAACTTTATTCCCAGTTTTGCCTAAGAACGCTTTACTGAGTTGAAAGACAAATAGACCGAGTCCTCAAATGTCTGGAAAAGGGACCTGCAACAAAGATAACATAAAACGCTCTTGTTTTGAGCTGGTTTCAACCTAACAAAAACCAATATTATAGTTGGACCAGCTCTTGTGGTTCTTATTATGATTGCAAGGTGCCCTTCAGCAATAGCAATTGATAAACTTTGGGAAAATAACAGTTTATAACTCAGAAGACCTGGGTTATAGCGGGCCTGGGGCCGCACAGAGAGGGGGAGAGGGAGCGCAAGCGCACAGGCCTGGGGTTTGAGGGTGGAGGCCTGGAGTTTCCCAGGGTCACTCTTTATTGGTGGCTTTCAAACATAACAGCAGAAATTCAGATGGTGGGGAGAAAGAGAGAGAGAGAGAGAGAAAGCAGTCCAAATGGTTAATCACAGAAATGTCTAAAACAAGGGAGCCTCATTGGGGACAGTAACACAGCCTGGCTTTAGTGTACCTCTGGTTTGGATGTAAAAGTATAGAAGAAATCAAAATGTAAATGAAGTGTTTAAGGCTTCAGTTTGTGTGTGTGTGTGTGTGTTTAAAGATTTTATTTATTTATTTATTTATTTATTTATTTATTTATTTATTTATTTATAGAGAGAGGGGAAGGGAGGGAGAAAGAGAGGGAGAGAAACATCAGTGTGTGCTTGCCCCTCACATGGCCCTCACTGGGGACCTGGCCCAGAACCCAGGCATGTGCCCTGACTGGGAATCGAACCTGCGACCCTTTGATTCGCAGCCTGCGCTCAATCCACTGAGCTACACCAGCCAGGGCAAGGCTTTAGTTTTAATTAGAAATTTGTACAAGAATTACAACCAGTAGGCTGAACGATGAAAATAACAAATTCAACATTTCTATATACCACTTAATAATTTCCAAAGAACTTTCACATAAATCACTGTTGAGCCAGAACAAAAAAGACAACAATTAGTCCTCTGATTGGGACTTTGAGCGCTGCCTATTTCTGGCGCTGGTGCAGCTCCAGGAAGGGGTCTACCTTTGCTATCTGCAAAGGTGGCGCCGCCGGTCCTCAGCATGCAGCACTGCGCAGCACCGTGGCTCCCCGCAGACCCAGGTGCACACCGCAGGCAGGTGGCCAAGCTCCTGCAGCCCAGCCAACACTGCTCCTCCTGCTCTGTGGAGGACAGCACTGAGGAGCCAGGGTGGCGCAGGCCTTGCAAACCGCCTCTGAAGGAGCCCAGTGAAGTGCCAACACCGAAGAGACCTCGGGGCTCATCAAAGGGAAGCAGAAACAAGGGCGGATGCCAAGACCCAATAAACCACCATGAATCCAAGAAGGAAACCAAGGGTCAGGCCCCAAAAAACTGGAGAAGATGGAAGAAAAGGGCATCTCGCAGGAGTCCTCAGAGAAAGAGCAGTGACAGTGCCATGCCACCTGCTTCTTCTCCAAGGAGCGGTTTCCTTCTGGGACTGGACAGCTCTGCTCCCACTGCCCCTGCCCCTTCCCCCAGGCCCACAGGTACCACCATCCACCTGTGCCCACACGCACCACCACATCCCACAGCACACCAGCTGCTGCAGCTCCCTCAGAGGTGGGGACATTGCTGGCAGGGCTTCTAATTTGGGGAGGTCCCTTTCCCACTTTTCCCTCTGGCTTCCCATTAAGGGGAAGCCCTTGAAGGGCTTCCCTGGTCTTAAAGCGGCCTGCGGGCCATCTCACTCTGACGTACACACTCCACTGTACTGGCGGAGTAGCTCCTGTGGCCAACGGATAGGGCTGCATGGCCCCAAATATTCTGCCAACTTGTGTGTCAGCAGGTGCAACTCACACCCACTCTCCTTCCTTCCCCACCTTGCCTAGTCCCTGCACTAGGGTGCACATTCCCCTTTGGGACACAGGAAGGAAGGCGGGAGGGGTTTGAGTTTCCTACTCCATCTGCCTCTACTCTGGACCTCAGGTTTCCACTTTGCTCACGTGGGTCACTATGAACAAGGATCTGGCCTTGCCCACACGCCCCTGCTCCTCCTCAGTCCCCAAGGTTCTGGTTCCATCTTCTCTTTCTTCACAAACTACCTCTGGACAGTTGTGTTGTTTTGTGTTCAACAATTCATCCTTAGACATTTGGCATTGTTGTTGCTGCCAACGTCAAATGTTCATCTTTATTGCCTCTTGTTCTGTCCACATGTCCCTTCTCCAACATGCTCTTGGGGGAAGGGACTAAGAGCAAAAGCAGGCTGGGTTACCTACTACCCCAGTCCCAGGGAAGGTGGGGCCCTGTCCCTAGGATGCCACAGCATGAGTGTGCGGGGGTTCGGGGAGAATATTGATGCTGAGATTGTAGGGGCTACCTTCATCCCCTGTTCTGCCAGGGAGGTGTAGCCGTTATCTGTCCCAGCCCGGGGCCCCTTGTGTGGTTTCCTATTTGCAGTTATGTGAATAAAAAATATATGTATCCTTTAAAAAAATACAACAATTAAATTTTGGGGAAAGCTTGAAAGTGAAGAGTCAGAAGGTTGAAAGTTTTGGTTACAGGAGATAGAAAAGCTTGTTTTGTAGTCTTATCCTGGCCAGTGCACAAGAAAGAGAGGCTTGCTCTGATTGGTCCCGATGGTGCTCAACAGAGGCAATGTCATCCAGGTGTCAAGGGGCGACTGAGAAAGCAATGTGGTCTGCAGGCTGGAAAAAAACCCAGAGAATTGGGACACGCCCGAGAAAGTCACTGGAGATGAGAAGTGAGTCAAGGTTTGAGGGAGAATTCCAAACCCGTGAATCAGAAAGAATGGACACTATTACTCAGTGTGGAAGCTGTAAAGGCTGTTAGACCTGTAAAATAATAATGAAGTGGTAATGATAATGATGATGATGATAGCCACCTATGCTAGTCGTCACACTGAAAATCTGCACAATAATTTTATGACAATTATAACTTTAGCTTTGGCATTGCACAAAGATTAGCTCAGATTTTGGTAATAAATTGCCAAAATCTAATGAAGCGCAGACTGATGATCGGAAGTTCTGAGCTCAGAGCCACTACTCTCCTGCCAGGAGGAGGGAAGGAGCCCGAGGGTCTGCCTGTATCCTGAGGCCCAGCTGAAATGAGTGATAAGACTGTCCTTCAATAACTGGGTATGCGCAGTTTGAACTCCAAGGTTCCAGACACTGTGGGGAAGCAGGTTTGAATTCTCTTTGAGAGTTGGGGGAAAAAACTATGCAGAAGAGCAGGAGAAAGACCACATATTCTAGGCTACGGCTTCTGGGGAGGGAAACCCTATTCTTCTTTTAGGGAATTTTCCAGAGATAGAATATATGGTGCTTTGTGTAAGGAATGAAAGCTTCCAGTTAGGAAGGTGATTTTACCACAAGGGTGATTTTACCACCATGCAATGCCAATAAGCTTAGTCTCGTCCTCTCCTCTCTGTTAAACTTACATCGCCACCTTTTTGCCTTTGCTCCTCTTATTTCAAGTACCTCAGCAGCCTAGTCCTGTGTTCTTCTCATCCCTCTGATTTCCACCATCATGGAAATGGAAACGTGGGGACAGATGAAGGAGAGAGAATGACTTGATCCTACCTAAGGAGAACAGAAGATGTCCAGTGTTCTGGTAACCATAATCAAGTGAAACCTGCCTCAGAGAGAGCCTCCCCTACTTGGGGTGCGGAAGGGGTCCCACTCTTACTGTGAGATGCCATCACTTACTAGTGCTGCTTGACACCCTGGCTGATGGTTTTTTAATTCAGTCTGTCGTGTGAACCTAATACTGTATTTTCTCTGAATTTCCTCAAATGTAAATTTGAGATAAGCATACCTATCAAGGTGGAGTTTTGGGAAGATTAAATGTGATGACTATGTAAGCATTAATCAAGTACCTGAATGGAAAGAGGGAACTTAAAGGAAGTTCATTGTAAGTGGTAGTGAATGATACTTTCCTTGAAAATCTCTCTGAACTCACTTTTCTCATCAAAATAAGATACTAATACTGCAGTGTTGCTACGAGAATGAACAGAGGTGCATATGCAAAGTGCTTGACTCTTCAGAGGCCAACATAAGAAGTGAACAGTATCAGTGTAAGTTTCCCTTCTAGGGTCTCCTGTGCAATAAGAGTATGCTAGGTGACATCTCTTGGACCCCATCTTCAATTTTCTTCTTAGTGCACCCAGTAATTTATATGTGGATACTATAAGCTCATTATGTTGTGGATTCCTTAACAAAGAAAGGATATTATATAGATATATTTACACTAAATGCCAAACAATAAGGGAATAACTGTGTACATTTTGGGACTTCTTTGTGGTGGAATATTAAAATAATTATTAAAATAAGTAATAAGATATAATTTTAAGCAAAATAATAGCAGGTATGAGAATGCTACAGTGAATAAAAACATGTATGCACACAAATAAATCTGCTAGCTCTGAGAGCAGGGACTTGTGTGTGCAAGTGTGTGCCTGCACATTCACCGTGGTTGTCTGGCAAAGCACACACCACAGATAAAGTACTCAGATGACACATGTAGAGGAGAAAAAGAAGAGAGGAAAATAGAACAAGTTGTCTTAAATGAATTAAGGTTAAAATTTTGCCTTTAAAATTTTCTCTATTGAGTTTACAATACAAAACTTTAGATGATAAAAATCATAGCTTCCCAGGATACTAGAGATGGTCCTTACTTGTAACATCGAGGTGCATACATACCAGCCTCCCCGGGCCCCCACCTCAAAGCAACCATTTATTAAACCTTTTCTGGTTGGGCTCTGTGGTCCCAGTGGGTAGGACGGCACCTGCTGCACAGCGCGATGTGCTAGGGGTGGCAAAGGAGACAGAGTTGCCCCACCATGAAGAAGCAAAGAGCGAAGCAGAGTCTTTCAAGGAACAAGGAAGTGCATACTACCCAAGAAAGATTACAGTGAAGCTTATAACTGTTATTTAAAAAGTCGTAGATATGTGTTCTAAAAACACTAGCTACTATAAGAACAGCGCAGCCACCTTGACGATACTCAGAAGGTTCTAGGAAGCACAGCAGTAGGTGAGGGTGGACGACAGTTTCATCCTGGGACATCTAGGAGGGGCAAATGCCACTTCTCTTCAGGAATGCCATGGCAACATGCTGCAGTTACCAGAGAGCTTTAGGACTGGATCACAAAAATGCTTGGGCACAGGAGTTCAAGAATACTAATGCAGTCATAGAATATGACAAAATAGCAGAAACAGATTTTGAGAAGTGGAATTTTTGGAAAGTAGTTTTCTCCACGAGTTGCACCCTAGAGCTTGCCCCGTTTGCCATCGCTTCAAATCCTCAGTGCAGAACCTTTAGCAATGCTGGGTCATTATCCAGAAGTGCAATCTGTGGCCAGTGACATTTTGCAAATGATTCCACCAATGCAGAAGCTCTACAGGTACCAGGTCTTTTGCCTTTATTATGAAGATTGTACTGAGTAAGCGGTTCAGTCTTTTTGTATAGATTCTCAGGATGATTCCTGACCGTGAGACAAACTGTGCTGCTTGCAGAAATGCTGAAGCACTTAAAGTGAAGAAAGAAGATGGGAATAAAGCTTTTAAAGAAGGAAATTACAAGTTAGCATAGCAACTGTACACAGCAGCCCTAGGGATAGACCCCGACAATATAAAAACGAATGCTAAACTCTACTGTAATTGGGTAGGGTTAATACAGAAGACTGCACAAATGCAGCGAAGCTCGATGACACATCTACAAAAGCCTACTTGAGGAGGGTTCGATGTTATGTGGACACAGAACAGTATGAAGAGGCAGTGCCAGAATACGCAAAAGAGTATCAGATGGAGAAAACGAAAGAACACAAATGACTCCTAAAAAGTACACAGCTGGAGCTGAAGAAGAGTGAGAGGTAAGATTACTACAGGATTCTGGGAGCGGACACAAGAATGCTTCAGAGGATGCGATCAAGAAAGCTTATTAAAAACGGGCCTTGATGTGCCAGCCAGATTATGCCAGTGGAGCCACTGGCAAAGTCCAGAAGGAGGAGAAAAGGTTCAAGGAAGTCAAAGAAGCTTTTACCATCCTCTCTGATCCCAAGAAAGAGACTCACTATGGCAGTGGGTAGGACCTGGATAAGGAGAGCATGGACATGCGTGATTCTGATGCAAACAATATCTTCAAGGCACCTTCAGTGGTCCTGGGGGCTTCAGCTTTGAGGCATCTGGTCCACGGAATTTCTTTTTTCAGTTTGGCTAATGAAAGGAAACCAGAACCCAGAAAATGCAGACTTGATCCATTTAACCTTGAATGTGAACACAGCTCACCTCCTCCCTTCATCATGTCTCCATGTATTAAAGCACTTTTGTTTTCTTGGTAGGATACCAGTGTCTGTGAATGCAACAAAGAAAAGGGAGCCAGCACCCAGGACTGCAGGTAGGGGGAGGAGGCAGGGGCTGCTGGACAGGGAGGCAGCTTGTGAATTTTTGTTTTACTGTTTAAATTTATTTAAAAAAATAAAAGAATAAAATGTTTTGACCATTTCTGGCAAAAAAAAAAAATCTGGTTATCTCATAATTTATTTCTTTGCATATACAAACATGAAGTTACAGACATTTTTACCAGATAACTTGTTTTTACATTATGCATTATAGCCATCTTTCCACGTCTGTATTTAAAGCTATATCTTACTATTTTTGAAAACCTCCAAAGATATCCTACAGAATGGATTTTCCTTAATTTATTAATACTTAACTGTCCCTATTACTTCCCAATTCACTCTTAGAAGCAATGCTATAATGAACCTATTAACACATGAAATTGCAGAATTAAAGCACATGTACTTAAAAATTTTATCAATATTTTCAAATTACGCTTAAGAAAGGCTATTTCCATTGTTATGTCCATCAATAATACAGCAAAGTACGTATTTACCCATGTTTCACCTTAAGAGTATATGCTCAATCCATTACATTTTCATCAGTTTTGTAGGCAAAACAGTCGCATTTTAAATGCATTTTAAATTAATTGGTAAGAATTAAAACATTTTTACTTCATTTAAATTGCTAATGCATATCTCTGGGTTACTTTACTTTTGCATTTTCTTTCATTTTAACAAAAAATATATATTTGTTCAAAGGAAAGATTGAAATGAAATCTCTAATGAGCCTGCTAAATTTGAGCCTTTCCCCTAAATTTAAGTACTTTCCCTGGAAGAACTAAATTATTTACAACTGCATAGAGCAAAAAGCACTGAAGAGAAAGGAAAGAGAATGCCAACTGGACAGTTACAGCGGGAGCTAGCTTCGCCCTCATTCCTTCGCCGTAAGCAGAGAAAGCCTTAGCCAAAAAACAGAAAGTTGAAGATTAGACAAGGCCCTCAGGTTTCCACAGAATAACGAAGCTTCAGCTGATGCTTCAGATACTTCAGCTTGAAAAGATGTCAGCTCATCCATTCAGCAGGTAATAAGTTGCCCTTACTGAGCTTACAGTAAAGCTGGGGAGAAAAACTATTTGAATTCTTCTCCTTCCTTTTCTTCAGTGGAGGTTGAGGGATAAGGACAAGTGAATAAATGAGGGATGAATATACCAGCTGATAAATTTTGGGAGAACCTTGTCTGAGTGTGGAGAGACAGAGAGGCAGGGCTGGTGAACGTGTGTTTGGTTATTGTTTATCAGTCATAACCATGGTAAAACAGTTTTTAATTTATTATTCTTTGACCTAGTCTTTTATGTTTAATTAATTATTTAGTAAAGTTAACCAAAAACTCTTCTTGCATTATTTTTCTCTTATCTGATTTTCTTTGGGATAAATCTCCCTTGATCTCTTCACCCCACTCCAGAGATACTGATGCTTTCATTCAAGGAACAGACAATCCTTATAACAATGTTAATCTACTTAACTTTACTAACTTGTCAGAAATGCCAGTAGATGGTTAGTGCTTTCCATGTTTGAAGAAATAAGCCTGTTTCTGTCTATCCCTAAAAATATGAAATGTTTTTAAATGTTTTCTAAACCACAACGGAAAATAAATTTCTAAAGTTAAAACTCTGATTTTAGCATATCAAAACTAAAAAAGGCCCTAGCTGGTGTAGCTCAGTGGATTGAGTGTGGGCTGGAGACCATAGGGTTGCTGGTTCGATTCCCAGTCAGGGCACATGCCTGGGTTGTGGGCCAGGTCCCCAGTGAGGGCCATGTGAGGGGCAACCATACATTGCTATTTCTCTCCCTCTCTGTCTCTCTCCCTGCCCCTCTCTCTAAAAATAAATAAAATCTTTAAAAAAATAAAAATAATAAAAAATAAAAACCAAAATCTTTAAAAAAAAAAACTAAAATAGTAAACTTAGTCTCATTCTCCACTTTTAGAGAGAACAAATCAAGATTCAAATGACTTAAATTTCTTTCCCCTATAAAAACAGTTTACTCCTTTCCGTCAAAACCCTTCACTTGGACAAGAAAATTTGAAGCAAGGGAGAAAGATCAGTGAAAGGGAAATCAATTCTGGGTTTGGGTGACCTATGTATTCTGACAGTGTCTGTGAGAGTTACCAGCAGCTACAGAAGGATTTCCTCTTCTCTTAGGGCCACGTGGTGTAATTTTATTAGTCCCATGAATCCTTCGTCACCCCACCCTCCAGAGCCGCTCAGCCCCTCTCGGGTCTGCAGTACACCCCTGCGAGCCATGGGATCTGCTGGGGTGGTATTTGCTCTTATTTTGAAACAAAGGAAGTTAAAAATGACTCTGCTCCCCAAAAGGAAAATCTTTTCTTGTGGTTTTGTGAGCTCTGACAAACTTTTAAGCTTCTTGACTTTCAAGCTTTTTCTAATGAAAGAAATATTTGTTCAATGATGTAAATCCTGCTTGAGCTGTTACAGTTTTTCAAGGGATAATTTGTAGAAAGAAGTAGAGGCTTACAATAATGTTAGATTTTTCAGGTCATGGAGAATAGTAAACTTTCCTTTTATTTTTATACAGTAAAAAGTTGGGTGCATAAGGTGTGTGGCACAGTAAAGGAGAGCATGGGGACTGAACATTGACCTAGGTTTAACCTTGACACCATTACTTAGAACTTGTGGGCTGTCCACAAGATGGTAACTTGCACACTGTTATACCTATCTCAAGTTTTTATGTGGATTTTAAAAAATAAAATCTTTGCAGAAGTGATGCAAAAAATCTGAAATAGTAGTGGGTACCCTCCTCTTTGTGCTGAAATTCAAATACCCAAATTTCAAATGGCTGGAATTTTGGTCTTGAGTCAATGGTATTGTCATTCCTAAATTTAATTCAGAGACTTTCATGTTTGTAAAACACTTTCTTGAAAGTTTGTTCTAAGCCACATTTGATCAACCCTGAACAATTAAGTCAAGGCAGGCCCAGTGAGACAGAGCAGCTTGTCCAAGATCACCAGCTACATGGTAAAGTTTGGCTTGAAATTCGGTTTTTGTGAGGATTCAAGATGATGTGCAGTGGTCCTCTCCACCTTGTCTAATGTAAAATAGCCACTTCAAATAATTTGTAAATGCCTTTGACAACCTCCATTTCTCCTCTATCATATTAACATTACCTGAGCTAGTTGCCAAAGAGCATGCATTTTGACTAAATATTTCGATAAATTTCTTTACATAAATTTGTATAATATTAATCACAACACAATTTATATACATATGAAAAAGAGCTGTGTATATGATTATAAGACATATTACCTATTTACATCTGTTTTGGTGCATTTTGCCCCTCCTTACACTCCCAAAAACTTCTTATGTTCTGCATTTAGAAGCTCTGCATATACAGTTCTTTGGGTTGTTTTTTTTTTTCATGTCATTCTTTTCTTCTCAAAATAACTGTGGGTTTCTTGAATGCAAGGAGGACAGGTTCTTGGTAAAAACATGAAGAAGGTCAAAGTTGTTTATACTGTTTCACTTCCCCTTCTCTCCTCACACTCGCGGGAAGCCGCCCACACTTAAAGGCCTTCCTGCTCTGCGCCTCTCTCCGGCTTTCTCCAAACCCGAGCCCCTCGCTCACCCTTCTCCCCGCATCACTGACGGGTTCTGTGGGAAAAAATAACCTTAACCAGCTATGCAGCTAGAAGCAACTTTTAAACTTTATTGGTGAAGAGGTCATGATTTAGGCATGTTTTTATAGTTCTCAGAGGTATTTGCATTTTAACCAGGGGCAGCTCAATTCAATAACTATTTATGGAAACCAGTTTCAGGCCTGTGGAGCATAGTTACAGAACATCTTCCACCCCTTGGGGCTCAGCCCTAGGAGTATGCTCAGAGACAGACAGATAAATGAGTTCAATGAACCCAGTGACTAATATGGTGATGGAAGTGGCTACATTATAAAGCAGGAGTATAGAAGAAGAAATAATTAAGAATAGTTGGTATAGTAGGGAAACCTTGGAATTAATCATACTAGTGAAATAAAAGTCACATTTCATCAGGGGTAAACTAGTAGGGAAACTGCTACCGAAAAGCTAAACTCTGTTTGTTTGCTTGCTTGCCTGCTTGCTTGCTTGCTTGTTTTGACATATTGAAACTTTTTGCAAACAAAATAGGAACTTTCGAGCCTCTTTGTCTAATTTTTCCCTGTAAGGTGTACCACTTAACTCTCTGTCTCTCTCTCTCAAATATAACCTGCCAGCACCAAGAATTAGCTAAAAGCTCACCTTTGCTGATTCAGGTCCCTTTCTTAAGTTTAGGAGAATTGATGGACCCTTCCTTTAGGCTCTCCTCACACATTGCTTATCAGATAATTTTCTGTATTAGTGCTATTTCCACCCACTTTAATAGAAATAAACCTTCACATTTTTATTATAGATCTTATAGTCTACAAAGCACTTTCACATAAATATCATCACATGTGATCCTAATAGCAGTTCTTTAAAGTAAAGATTTTCTTTGCCCTGGCTGGTGTGGCTCAGAGGATTGACTGCTGGCCTGTGAACCAAGGGGTCACAGGTTCAATTCCCAGTCAGGGCCCATGCCTAGGTTTCAGGCCAGGTCTCCAGTGGGGGTTGCACTGGAAGCAATCACACATTGATGTTTCCCTTCCTTCTCCTCTCTAAAAATACGTAAATAAAACCTTTTAAAAAAATGTCTTGGTTTTATAATGAGAATATCTAAATCTCAGAAAATTCCCCAAGTAAGCAGATGTTAAAGTTTAGTCTTTAACACTAATACTCTTTCCACAGTAGAAGAATGAGACCATATTCTTCTGTTGTTGTTTATCATCATCTTTAAAGTATTTTTTATTGATTATGCTATTACAGTTTTCCCAATTTTTCCCCATTTATCCCCACTCCACCCTGCCCCCCAACCCTACAGAACTCCCCCACTTTAGTTCATGTCCATGGGGTGTACATATAAGTTCTTTGAGTCTTCTGTTTCCTATACCATTTTTATCTCTCCCCATCTATTTTATGCCTACTAATTATGCTTCTTCTTCCCTGTAACTCACCCCCCTATTCCTCCCTTCCCCCTCCCCACTGAAATCCCTCCATGCGTTGTCCATTTCTCTGATTCTGTTTCTTTTCTAGTTGTTTGCTTAGTTTTTGTTTTTGTTGTTTTTTCTTTACTTTTAGGTTCACTTGTTGATAGTTGTGAGTTTGTTGTCATTTTATTTTTCATATTTTTGATCTTCTTTCTCTTAGATAAATCCCTTTAACGTTTCATATAATAATGGCTTGGTGATGATGAACTCCTTTAACTTGACCTGATCTGAGAAGCACTTTATCTGCCCTTCCATTCTAAATGAAAACTTTGCTGAATAGAGTAATCTTGGATGTAGGTCCTTGCCTTTCATGACTTCAAATACTTCCTTCCAGCCCCTTCTTGCCTGCAAGGTTTCTTTTGAGAAATCAGCTGATAGTCTTATGGGAACTCCTTTGTAGGTAACTCTCCTTTCCTCTTGCTGCTTTTAAGATTCTCTCTTTATCTTTAATCTTGGATAACTTAATGATGATGTGTCTTGGTGTATTCCTCTTTAGGTACAACTCCTTTGGGACTCTCTGGGCTTCCTGGACTTCCTGGAAGTCTATTTCCTTCACCAGATTGGGAAAGTTTTCCTTCATTATTTGTTCAAATAACTTCAATTTCTTGTTGCTGTTCTTCTCCTTCTTGCAACCCTATAATTCGGATATTGGAACATTTCAGGTTGTCCCAGAGGTTTGTAAATCTCTCTTCACTTTTTTGAATTCTTGTTTCTGTTCTGGTTAGATGTTTATTTTTTCCTTTTGTTCCAAATTGTTGCTTTGAGTTCTGGTTTCCTTTCTGTCACTGTTGGTTCCCTGGTTATTTTGCTTTATTTCATTTTGGGTATCTTTCATTTGTTTTTTCATTTTTCAGCCAAGCTCAATCAGTTCTGTAAGCATTTTGATTACCAGGGCTTTAAATTCTCCAACAGATAGGTTGGCTATCTCCTCATTGCTTAGTTCTCTTTCTGAAGTTTTGCTCTGTTCTTTCATTTGGGCCCTATTTCTTTGTCTCAGTACACCTGTTTAATTGCAAGGGAGTGGGACCTTAGGTATTCACCGGGGCGGGGCAGCCCTCCTTGCTGTGCTGCAGTGCTACCTGTGGGGGAGGGGCCAGAGAGGGAACAATGCAGCTCACCTGCTCATCTCTAGCCCCACTTTCCAACAGACTCTTGTGTGAGACTGGGAGTTTCTCCCACTGTGGCAACCCCCCGCTGTAGTCCACAGTCAGTTTCCCGTTCAGCCAACCCCACCCTCATGGTCTGCGGCCTCTCCAAGGTTTTTCTCAGCTGGCCCTGCCCCCACAATCTCCCCGCAGGTTCTTACTGGTCTGGTTGTTTTGACTGATTTTTTCTTTAATTTCTTGGTTGTCAGAGTTCCATGCAGTTTGATTTTCTGGCATTTCTGGTTGTTTATTGATTTTACATTTGCTGTTTTTCTCCTTTTGATTGTGCAAGGAAGCGAAGGGTTTCTATCTATGCCTCCGTCTTGGCCAGAACTACCCCATATTCTTTATGTAACATCTTAAAAATTGAGAAAATTATATTGTACCTGCATAAGAAAAATAATAAGCTGCATGTTTTTCAACTGTCTAGTATCCTTGCTGTTCTTATATGTTTGTTTCTAATAATATTTATTTATTGCATCTTATTAATATCTTATTATTAAAAACCCCAGCTATTTTCCTGTTTTACAAATTTTCTATGGAATTAACATGCACATAGAAAAAGACTACTTGAATATCACTTAAAATCTATTTATAAAGGTCTTTCAGCACACAGATATGTAGTATATTGCTTGACTTGATTAACTTAACTATACGCTGTTGAGATTATAACTGGACAAGTTCTTTCAAATAAAGTGATTTCAATTTGTTTTTATTAATTAACCTGTGGAGTGATTTTCCCCTTATATATGGAATAAGAAAATCTTAGATTTTAAAGGAGACTAGAGATTAGACAACCGACTAGTCTTGGAATGTCATTTAATAGAAACTGGTGCCCAGAGAAGTTGTTACAGCTAATCAGAGGCAGAAACTTCTGTAGATTGGCTAACAGTTGTGTAAAGGAAAGTCTGAGTCACTAAGTAGCCAACTTCGAGTTTACCACGCAACTATAAATATCATGTACTCATTATAATAATCCTTGCTTTTTAAAACAACTTTAAAAAATTACTTAGGTCAGCCCTGGCTGGTGTGGCTCAGTAGATTGAGTGCCAGCCTGAGAACCTAAGGGTCACTAGTTCAATTCCCAGTCAGGGCACATGCCTGGGTTGTGGGCCAGGCCAGGTCCCCAGTAGGGGGCACACAAGAGGCAACCACACATCGATGTTTGTCTCCCTCTCTTTCTCCCTTCCTTCCCCTCTCTCTAAAAATAAATAAATAAAATCTTTAAAAAAAGAATTATTAGGAATAAGAATAATTAAAAATAATAATAATAATAATAAAAATAAGGGCTTTGGAGAGACAATTCTCCATGGCATTGCTACTCATATTGTGGTAGATAGACTACTTTTTCAAGGTTGTTCCCATTGCAAAATGCCTTGGAAGCTAGAATCAGTGTCTTCCTACAGGTCAAAGGACAAATTTGTTTGCTGACCAAGATAGTAAAGATGAGGTTTCCCTCTTCTTTCTGGAGACATTCCAGGGCATTAAAGATAATATCTTCCTCTAAAGAGAGCGAGGGTGAGACTGATCGGCCCGTACCTCTGTGTAAGATCAGGATATCCTCATCTGAGAGTTCCTCTGTTGTGATCCAGATCATCAGCGTGAGCAGTGTGCGCCTGGGTCGGCCCTGGCATTGTCCCTTGTTCCTTCTTTTGTCTTACAAAATATATTATAGCAGAGCGTAAATAAATGTTTTCTCATACTACCATGAACCCTTCACAAACTTTTATTGGCTGTGTATATGCTGTGATTTGCACACCCCATATTTCCCTCATTCTGTATAGTTATTTATTTTTTCTGATATTACAAAGATACTTTAATTAATATCTTTTATCTTAAAGTTTTTTGTATCTGATATGACTTTCAATAGGATAGCTATTCTGTCAAAGTCTCAATATTTGAGTCAAGGGCTAGAAATATTTTTTGAGATTTTTATTTCATATTACCGAAATGCTTTCCCAAAGATTTGAACCCATTTATGTCCTCGCTAGTCATGTCACAACGTGCTTTCACAACTACTGTCTTTCACTTCTTCCTCTTTGCTCATCATGTTGACTTTTCTGAACTCTTTACAGTTCCTCAAATTCCTCCAGCCTTTTCGTAAGTTCTTCCTTAGAATGTTGTTGATAAAAGCGACTCTTACCCTGCAAAATCAGCTTCAAGGTCATTTCTCTGGAGAGTTCTTCCTTGACTTTCCAAACTATCACTCATTACCATGACAAGGGGTACCTTTGTGAGACTCACTCATGTGTGACCGTTTAATGTTTTTATTCCTGCCTTAGATTGAAGCTCCATGAAAACAGAGACGTCATTTGGCACATTCTTCACTGAATCCCTGGTGCTAGAACAGAGCTTGACAAACAGTATGCTCTTAATAAGTATTTCTTTAATGAATTCATCTTTTCACAGTTACAACAATCTAGTGAGGTTGACGGGCAATTATTCCTCATATGACAAGGTAGGAATCATAGGGACAGTTTCAATTGATCTCCTCAAGGTCACCAAATGAGTTAGTGGCAAATATATAATCATAACCTAGCTTTCCTGGCTCTTAGCAAATACTTTTTCTAATACATTCAATGCTTCAGCAAATTGTAAAATATTTTTATCATTAAAAATAGCATGTCTTCATGCAAATTGGGATCCCAATTAGGGATAATCATATTCTGTAAATACATAATTGTCTCTGCACACATGTATTATAATACCTCTGAATCAACTATTTTCTATTAATGGATTTCGTTGAACCAAATCAAGGATGATAACCAAATTCTTTTCCTGGTCTTCTAGGAAGCCACATTAACTTAAGACCGTACAGGAAATGAGATTATACTTTTGTTTTGACTTTCAGACATGTCATGTGAATCATGTGCAGATGCTTTTTTTCATCAACTCTCACAATTATGCAACAGGCCTATTGTCTGAAACATAAGTATTCCAAAGAAAAGTCAATAAGGAAATTCAAACATACCACAATAATTCTTGTTCATTTGGCTCTAAGCAACTAGAAAGTTAAAATTGTGCTAATGTATTTGTATCTTTTTATAAGGAGAAGCCAGTGATAAATAAGTTAATATGAGAAATTTATTTTTTAAAGTTACTGTCGATATGTGCCACACTGTGGTATTAAGGTATAATGGAACTAAATTGGTTCCAGATGCTACTCAGTCTATGTCATAGAACCAGATAATATGAACCAATGCTTATAGAAATATCCACTAGGAGTAGCCATGCTGCAGTTCAGGTAGCCCTCAGGTAGCCATGCTGCAGTTCTCAAGGATTTTGAAACTGTCTTCTCCAGGTTTCTGATCAGTTTCCCAAAGAGCTGGGAGTCTTTGCCTTTATCCTTAGAAATGGGACACCAATTTGGCATATGGTCCTGGAAGAGGAAGACAAAGTTGGTCTTAGGGAGAGTTGAAGCAAAAATTCAGTCATTAAATTTTAGACTTGCCTTGGCTGGGTAACAGTTGGTTAGAGTATCATCCTAATATGCCAACATTGTAGGTTCGATCCCTGGTCAGGGCACATATAAGAAGCAACCAATAAATGTGTAAATAAGAGGAACAACAAATCATTGTTCCCCTCTTTTCCTCTCTCCCTTTCTAAAATCAATCAGTTCAAAAATATTATACATTTTAGACTAAAAAATCCTTCTTCTTGGCTTTCATCATGTCATTATCTTTCCTGGTTCTCATTCTGAGTTCTCTTAGTTTTTCTTCCTAAACCCCTTTTCCTATCCATTAAATTGTGCTGATTGTAAGCTGTCCTCAGCCTCTTTCCCTGTGGTCCCCCTGAATTCTGTGCACTTGTTTTGGTTGATCTTCTCTACTCCTGTAATATCCACTCTCAGCTTTTTGGATGACTAAAATGAATGTACCCAGACAGTATTCAGGCAGCATGAAGGCTTCACAGCCATTCTCATTGCCTGCCTATGCCTTGCACAGTGTAGGTCCCCAATAAATATCTGTGTAATGACTGAATGAACCCTCCCACAGGTCTTACACCACTGTTTCCAGCTTATTACTAAATATCTGCACTCTAATATCCCATTGGTCCTTTAAAGACATGTCTCGATCTGTTTTTACTTTCTTCCCAAAACACCTACTCTACTATCATTTCCTCTTGCTTAGTGGCTGCAACACTAGTATTGTGTTGAATAAATATTTATTGAATAAATACAGTTTTGTGGTTAAAGCAGCATTAAACATCCTTTCTTATCTATGGATGAACATTTATTGAAAATATCTGCCTGTGGCTACAGACTTGGATAGAATTTCTAGAGGAAGCAGACGGTGGCCATGGAAGTCGGAATCCACTAAGGAGTGTGTAACAACTCATCTGCCAAATCAACTAGCCCTGAAAATGGATGGCACTGGAGCGTTGGGCCCATACCCAGCTGTTGCCAGCAGTCGGTGGCAAAAAAAAAAAAAAATTCCCAGAGGAAAGAGCTACTGTGGGATATACATGAATAGGCAGAAAGCATGCTTCAAAGGAGATATAATTATATAATTACATGGAAATATGCCAAATAACACAGCAGTTAAAATACTAAGAACAAATGATTAATTAACTAAGGTTTATTAGATTGAAGTTACATTGATTTATTCTAACCATTCTTTCAGAACTGAAAGATGTAATAGAGGGAAAAAATACATAGAAAGACTTAATTCAATCTTGAGTAGAGAAAATGTACTTTTATATGTTTATTTTACTAAACTAAGCCATAAATTTTGTCACAATTACTAATAAAATTTTTAATGCTGATGTTTTACAGCCCACATTCTTAGAACATAACCTAATAAAAGAAACATGATAAGTTAAATAAAAGCTACTTAAAATCAGAAATAGACTCCTAAATAACTTACGAAGTCAACTGAAAAATCAAACCTAAATTATGAACTTTTAAATTACAAAGAAACCTGGCTGGTGTAGCTCAGTGGATTGAGCGCGGGCTACAAACCAAAGGGTCACCGGTTCGATTCCCAGTCAGGGCCTGAGCTGTGGGGCAGGTCCCCAGTGGGGGCCATGTGAGAGGGAACCACCCATTGATGTTTCTCTCTCTTTCTCCCTCCCTTCCCCTCTCTCTAAAAATAAATAAATAAAATCTTTTAAAAAATTACAAAGAAAAATATGTACTTCATACTATAACTTGTGGGATACAATTCAAGCTTGTTTCAGAAGAAAACTGTGAGCCTAATGACCTTTATTATTAAAGGAAAAGACTGAAAATGAGGCACTAAGTACTTATGTTAGTAAATTTTAAAAAGAAGTACAAAAGGAAGCAAATAAAGTAGGAATAAAAATGATATTAAAAAGGATGAAATTAATCAATTAAAAAATATTAGGGTAGATGACTGTACCCAAAGTTGGTCCTTTGAAAATGATACTCCAAACTTAAATCTATTGAATACCCCGTTAAGTTAAAAAAAAAAAAGTGGACTGGAAGTAGCAAAAGCATACAATTTTGTAAGTGATGAGAATTTTAAAACAAATGTAGTGATTTTGAAAATTCATAGCAGGTACTATGGAAAAATTGCCTAAGAGGAGCTGAGAAAACTGAGAAGAAGAACAGGGAGCATACGTGTTCTGAAGTCAATCAGTAAAACAAAATATTTCAATATTTATGGGAATTAAATCTATTCAAACTTGGTGTTCAAGTTTAGAGGGAAAATAGGTTTATTTAATCAATGGCGCTGGTACCCTGGCCTAAGCCAAAAGAGAATTGAACCTCTATATCTCACAATTTACAACAACAGACCTTAGGTCCTTCAGAGATGCAAAGTTAAAATTAAATAACAGTTACTTAAAACATGTCATCCAATTCTAAACAACTGGAAATATTTAAATTTAAAATATTTAAAACAACTCAGAGAAGAAAGTAGGTTTGTAGGGAGGAGGCAGGGCAGGGCTGGGAGAGGACTGCCTTTTACGTTGCTGATGGAAATGCAGTTTGCTCAGCCTGTCCAAGATACTTAATCCCACAGTGTCCGTCTGACCTAGCAGTTAGCTCCTGTCACTTTCCTTCAGAAAGAAAAGCAGCTGTAGGGAGCATGTATGTTCAAAATTTCTTATTGCAACATTATTTGCAGTGGCAAAAAAATGATAATGCTAATAGACCTGGAAACAACCCAATGGCCATTTAATAATAGTTAAATAGATGTGTTACATATTTTAAGTGCCATGCCGCTGTTTTCCTTAAAGTAATTCAATTCCTTGATGTGACGAAATCTCTGTAATTTATTTTTAAGAATGAGTTTCATTAAAAATGAAAGTCTCAGGTTGAAGAGAATGAAAGAAAGAATGAAAATCAGATAGCAGAAATGTAGAGTATGTTCCCATTTCATAACCATCCCCCAAATTCCTACACAGATGCATCAAAATTGTAGTGATAATAATGGTGCTTACCCTCTGACAGCATTTCATGTACTAACTCATTCAAAACCTCACCACAGCCCTCAGAAGCAGGTCATCCCAGTTTTGCTGATGAAGGAACTGAGTCAGAGCACACGAATAACTTTACTAAAAGCACGCAGATAGTGAGCTGGTGTCAGGATTCAGACCATCGCGTTCTGGATCTGGAATCTGTGATCTTAAACATTATGGGTCTTGCTTCTTATTCATGTTCACAGATGGCTGGGTCAGTTTAGTGACGAACTCGGAACTATGCGCACTAGGAAGTGAACCTAGATTAATTTGCTTGGATGGGAAGAAAGGAGGTAGGGGGGAAGAAACCGTTTGCCACAATGGCAAAATATACTTGGTATAATTTTAGGTAAAATTTATACAGGTTAGTGCAAGGAAATATAAATCTATTGTTTAGGAAACCATTAATTAGCTGAATTCTGGTTATGGTTTAGGGATTCAGGGGGTACTGTTTAGGTTTAGGAGGGATTTATTAGGGTCAGTTTGAATCTTGATGGAGGAGGGGCAAAATAGACATGTCCCATGTCTGTATTTGATTTTGCCCAGAGAGCAGAGGATGGGGTGGCTGGATTGTGAAGGGCTGGGTGAGGAGAGGTGGTGGGAGAGGACGGGTGATTGGGACCCAGTGAGAAAGTGGGTTATGTGAAGTTAGGGATGGGTCTTCTTCACAAGGGCATAGGTTGAGGTCAAGGTGTATTTCGTCCTCGTGGGAGAAGTCAATATGTGCATGCTAAATTTCAGATAAATCTTTGCCAAAAAGTTACGTGGGAGCAGATGGAACAAGTAGGAAATTGCAAGTGGCTGTAAGAAGGCCAGTTGAAAGGTAATACGTTGAGATTTACAAACTGTTATAGGTTGGTTAGTGACCCCAGCCATTTGAACAGTTTCAGAACTCCCGGGAGGGAACATGGAGTGCTGGAGTTGAGCACTGACTGATAAGGTGACCCCAGTATCAATGAGAACTTTTACTAAATAAGTCCCTAATTTTAATGTCTAGTTCCCCTAGGCGGTCAGCTGTTAAAAGGGGAAAAGTCCGCACTGAATCCCTGGAGCATCTCTAATCTTGTTTAGTAACTTTGGATCAGGTTGTCCTATCTGGATTGAATTGGAGTCGTTGCATACTTGGAAGGCCATCCTTTTCAAAATGTCCAGGATTTCTGTGGAAGAACAAGATGCAGGGTTTTGATCTGATATCAGGGGAGAACTGGGGGTAGGGGATTATTTAATTGTTGAAGTTACATGGCTATTAGTTTAGCCATTTTTTCCTGAAAGGCTAAGGTTCGAGTACTTTAGGTTTCTTTGTCTTTTCCTGTTGTCTTTGCTAGTTGGTTAGCTAGTGAGGCAATTTCATGGAATCTTTTTGCCATCCAATTGATGTCATATTATTTTAATAAAGTACTAAGGGCCTCGTAAAAACCCACAGCAAAGATGGGATTGAATAAATCAGTAACTTCATCATTAATGTCATTGGTTCCAGAATTTTGTTGGAATACCTGCTGAAAATGATTGAAATAACCTAGGATGCAGTCATCCTTTTCTTGTATGCCTTGATGAACAGATTTCCAATTTATTTGTCTGGGGAACATTTGGGGAATGGCTTTTAATAATTTTTATGACTGTTTCTGTAAGGTTCTTAGGCCTGTGGCACCCGGGAGTTTAAAGTCTTACAGGGAGTGGCTTCAACCTGTGCCATTCATGCGTTCTCGAGCTGGGACGTGGCCAGCCCACACGTGGATGAGTTGGTGTAGGTTGGAGAGACCTGGCTGATAAGCCCTATTGATGGGACTAAATGTGCCTTTGAATTCGAAGGGATTAATTTGGGGGTTTGGGAAATCCTTTGGCTAAAAGTTCTGCTTTTGTCCCAGGAGTCAAAGAGACAGTTTCGAGTCCTTTGAAGTTATCTAAAACTTTAAAATGGGTTATCTTTTTACAGAATACAAATGGAGTTGCACCTAAAGGAATAAGTTGGGGGTGGGGTGGCTAAATAGGACCTGAGGGACTGTGAGATTTCAGAAGATTCTGAAAGTAAAGGAGGAGGCTTGCTTTCTCCTTCTAATTTCTGTGGGCATTTATGAAGTTTACAATTATGTCCTTTGAGGACAGCCATAGCTGCCTCCTGGTACCATTTTGAGACCTTGAAACACTAATTAAAGAAAGGCTCCCACTGTCTTTGGTGGGTTCGAAAACCTCAGCATTGGAGTTGAGATAAATAAGCTAATCTGAAAATTTCAAAGGAGCCCCATTTGGGCCTAGAAAGTTTTAAGTCACCCCCTGTAATTTTTGACCAGAGATTAAGCCAATTTCAACTATTTGGACCATAACTTTTAACCAAGAGTGTTGAGCAAGAGTCTGGCATCAATGACTGAGGTAAGGTGGTTCAATGATCACATGATACAGTATCTGAGATGTAGCTCCCCGAAATCATTTCTGTTATCAGAGAAACGGTACCTGTCACTTTTATAGTGATTCCAGAATTTTACATGGAGACATAAAGAGAGAATATCTGAAAGTCTCATTCTGTTTTCCAGTACATTCATGGAGAGCATTTTAGATATGGAATATATGTCTTGGTATTAGAAATGTATTTAAAATACCTTCTTATTTGTCCTTTATATTACATTTAGTATCTTCTTTTTTTTTTAAATTAAATGTGTAAGTAACTTCTTGTACATGAACTTTATTTCAGAATAGTAAAAGGTTCCTGAAAAGTGTTCGGAAACTCAGTTTCCAACATGAGAGGAGGGTCCCTTCCATACCAACAAGTGATCTTGGACACCAGCAGGATGTCTGAGAATTCAGCTCGATTTTGACACCATCTACCTGGATGCAGAGTCAGATTCCATAGGTGCAGGGCTCAGTCCCACAAGAACACCCTCTGCTTCAGAAGCCAGTTTTAAGCCCAGGTTGTTACATATGCTTCTAACCAACTTGCTATACAACTCAGAGGTTCCCAGGACCCCCTTCTTGAGTTTGATTACTTTACTGATCAGCTCACAGAACTCAGTGAGCTGAGTTTATTCACTAGATTTTCAGTTTATTACCAAGGATATTAAAGGCTACCAATCATCAGCCAGCTGAGAAGATACATACAGAGCAAGGTCCAAACACAGGGGCTTTTGTCACCATGGAGCTTGGCGTCTGGCACGGTGGCACATGGGTGTGTTCTGGTTCCCCACTGTGGAAGCTCTCCCAACTCCTCCTTTTGGGTTGTTATGGAGGTTTCATTATATTGCTGTGATAGATTAACCCATTAGTGTGATAGATTAACCCATTAGTCATTGGCGATTAGTCTAACCTCTCGCCCCTTTCCTCCTCCCACGGAATCAGGGGTGGATAAAAGTTTCTTACCCTCTATTCAGGGTTGGTTCCCCTGGCAACCAGCCCCCATCCTTAGGTGCTTTGCAAATGTCACTTTCATTAACATAAACCCAGTTGAGGTGGAGGGCTTATGATGAATAACAAGGCACCTGGTTCACCTTCAGGGCTCTGAGGCATTTTTAGGAACCTAGAAGAAATCAAATAGTATAACAAAAGAGGCTTGCAATGCTCTTATTGTTCAGGAAATTTCACGGGTTTGGGGAGCTCTGAGACAGGAACTGTGGCTGAAAACCAAATATACCTGAGAAATATATTGTGGTCATCTGAATAAGCAAATATATATATTTATATGTATTTCAAATGAGCATACATTTCAGGTGATTGATAAGATATATATGTATGTTATAATATTTTGATTCATTGTGGTCTCTATAAAATATTCATTATAAAAATAAAACTTTGGATCTGAGCACTTTGAGAATCACTATTAAATCTCCCCCCTCCCACCCCTTAATGGAGAGAGGGCTGGTATTTTATTTGGGAGAGAAAACCTTTATAATTAATTAACAAATAATTGGAAATAAACTCAATTGAAAATCAAGGTACCTTAGGTTTATTCTTGAATCTCAGTAACTGGCAGTGTGGCTTTCATTTGCCAAGTTGTTACCTCTCTTATCTCCCTTTCCTGGTATTAAATGGATCCATTAGACTTAGGGGTCTCCAGAATCACTTTCTACTTATCATTCATTGAAAGAAGATTGTTTCAAACTTTCTTCAATGTTGTATGCTACTTTGATTACACCCATAAATTTCCAACTTCACTGTTCAGCTCTTCAATATTGATGACCAAGTAAAAGTTTTAACAACCAATGACATACTTTCCTAGAGAATCAGGAAGGCAATGCTACTCTGCCACTGTATCTATGAACAGTAAGTGTGTTAGCTCAATTATATGATGCCAGCTTTTAATCCTAAGTAAAAGGCAGTAAAACCTACACATAGGGCGCTGTGTCTCCTCCCCCTTGCCTCTGCAATTGGTGCCTACATCAGAGAGCACTTTCACTTCTCAGTTTTCAAGGGCAACTCCTCATGCCCAATTCAATTTGGCTTTCAGGCCTAGAAACCAAGATAATGTTATTAAGTGCATTTAACATCCATAATACTTCCTGAGTGTTTTCAAGCCAGAATCTAGGGAGATAAAGGTGAATAATGTGTACTTGCTCCCTTTGAATGCTTATCATCTGATGGAAAAGGCAGATGGACATACAAATACTTATTTTCACCACTGTGAGGAGGGCAAAATGCGTGTGCCCTAGAACAGAGGGACACAGGAAACTCTTGTTCACCTCTTGTCCTTAATGCTGGCACAGGGCCTGGCACCTAACAGGCTCCCTGCAGGAAAGGAGCCCCAACTTCCAACAACAGCCAGTAATGTCGGAAGAGATCTCACAGAAAAGGTGATAGTTAAACCGAGCAGTGAGGAACCCGGACATCATGTAGGGGGAAAGAAGACACCTTCCTCTACCCTCAAGGTTCTTTCAGCCGGTCTAACAGTCAAATAGATACTTGACAGATTAACAAGAGAAAATAATTTATATATGTATGAACTCTGCAACAGGAGAGGGTCAACGATCCCACATGTATGAGAGATTTAAAGAAAGAAAGGTAAAATATGCATAAATGACATTCTGAGCTATGGATGAGGCAAGGTGACTTGGGGGCTTCAAAGGGTCACTGCAAGATGACAAGAATAGCAGATGTTTAGTAATCGAAAGTTTGTCCTGCCTTCTCAATAGGTCTAAAACTGTTACGCCTGATGTCCTTTTATGGGCAAGTCCTCTAACTCAAGTCTTTTAGGCAGTTAATGGAGAGGCAGAAGCTCCTCTTGAGCCCACAGCTAAAGTTGCCTTGAATTCAAAACAATCTGCATATCACCGAGGCACATATTGGGGTGGAGCTTTCTGAACCCCCCCAAAATGCCTCCTAATAACTACTAGCCATCCGACTGGCATACTGGGATGCTGCTCGTGATGAAATGGAGGCCAGCGAGTCTGAGGCTTGTGCTGCCCGTCACCACCCAGCCAAAAAGCAGAGACAGGGCTTGGATTCTAAATGTGCATCTAGTATCAGATGCTGGAAATCAGAGAAGATGGCGGATAAGAACCCTAACATCCACCGTCCCCCAAGCTCCTCGGGGGCAAGTTTATATAGGGGGAGCATGGAGCAGGGGTTTTGATCTCGATGATTATTTTCATTACTGATTCCTGGAACAGAATGGTCAGCGTTCTGATAAGGATCTCACAGCCAGTCAAGCAGTGGTCGGTGTGTGTCATCCAGGTGGTTCTGGGGTGGAATCGACCAGTCTCCACACACCTGGGGACCTGGCATGTGGGTTCAGGGCTGGGTGAAAAATTCCTTTGTTCTTTCCTGGTCAACTTTTAACTGCAACAAAATCTCAGCTGGAACATAAGGTTAAATGTATATATTTGATTAATTGGTTACACATTCTATTAGTAATCATCTAAGGCTGTAATGGAGAAGGAAGAAAAGAAAGGGGAAAAAATCTCATTTTCTTTTCTACCCCTTACACCCCAATCAGTAAGACCAACCTTCTCCCTTCCTCAGCCTAGGCAAATTCCTTCCTCTCTCTGGGTTTTATGCTTTTCAGAGGTAAAAGGAAAAGGGGTTCAGCATCGTGATCTCTGAGAGCTTGTGTGTGTGTGTGTGCGTGTGCGTGTGCGTGTGTGTGTGTGTGTGTGTGTACTAAGTCCTATAAAGTTTGCAGGCAAAACTAGTACACAAAGACTGCAAGTCTGCCCTGCACTGAGTTCTCTTGCGGGTAATGGGCAAACAACGTTAACAGGAAATCAAGCAAAACCGAGCCAAAAGTGGGTAGTGAAAGTTTTGGAAAAAACGGAAGGAAGAGCAAAACTGCTGAGGTGGCTGGGGATAGCAAGTACAATTTTCTGAGGGGGGGAAAAAAAACAACAAAAACTTGAGTTAATAAGAAAAAAATGAAGAAAAGCAAAACAAAACTCCGCTTAAGATCTTTCGTCCTCTGGGACTTGCTCACCTGTCTCCCCTCCCCCCTCCCCCACCTTCCTTCCCTCTGTCCCTCTCTGACCCCCGTCCCTGCCACTCATTTTCTCCCTCTCAGTGTCTGTCCCTCCCCGCCTCTCGACCTGCCCTCCCTGCTGCGCGCCGGCCAGCGTGCATTCCCGTTCTCATTCTCTCGTTTCTCTCTCATTTGCTGTCTCCCCCGCATTCTCTTTCTCAGTTGCTCTCTCTCCTTCATTCTCTGTCTTACCCATTCTCTCTCTCTCTCTCTCTCTCTCTCTCTCTCTCTCTTTCATTTTCTCCTCTCTCCCTCTCTCTCTGCGTCCCCCAACCCCTCAAGGAGGAAGTCTGAGTCGCGTGCAGACCAACTGTGACTCTTAAATCCTATTTTGTGTCGTCCCTTGGCAATAAACCTTGTCCCTGGTCCCTCCGGGGTCAAGGCCCCGGCGAGGGCAGTGCTCGCCCCAGCCCCGCGCCCAGGTGCCCCGGCGCCCCTCTCCCGCCACCCGAGACGGAGACCGAGACCCAGACCCCGCCCCGCCCAGTGTCGGGTTTCCGGCCTCCGGTTATTTTAAGGCTCCCGGTCCGGGTTGCCTGACTCCCCACGGCTTCCCTCCTGCTTCGGCGCCCCCACCTCGCCTGCAGCCCGCCAGCATGGGTCCCTGGCCCCGCTCACAGCTCGCGGCTGTCCTGCTGCTTCTCTGTGGCATTGGCGCTGCGCGCTGCGACACCCCTGCCAACTGCACCTACCCCGACCTGCTGGGCACCTGGGTCTTCCAGGTGGGCCGCGGAGGTTCCCAGCGCGACGTCAACTGCTCTGTGATGGGTAAGCGGCCTCCATGCCCGGACTATCCCCCTCTCCCTCGCCCGGAGCCCCCTTCTCCGCAGCGCGCACACTGAGCGCGCCTCCACGAGGCGGAGCGCACTTCCACGCGGCCGGGGCACCTTGGCTGGACTTGGGGCTCCTTGGGATGCCCTCTCCGGCGCCAGGGTGGCCAAGTGCAAGTTGAGCTGCTGAGGACTTTTAACTTCACCTTTTCTTGGTTATTCCTGGGGCCTCAATACTTTCTAAAAGACTTTCTTTCTGTCCCCCCTTAATTTTTGTTTTCTGTGTTTGGGTTTGTTTGGTTTGGAAGAGGGTTCAGACCTTGCAATCTTATCATCCCCGGTCCAATCTGCAGTTCTGGTTTTGTTTGTTTGCTATTTTGCCAGTGAAAACTGAGCTCAAGTACTCGAGAATATAGCCGAAAAGTTTTGCGTTTTTTTGTTTGTTTTTAGGTTGTGGGAAAGAGCCCTTATGCCCAGCGATTTTGATTTAGGTGTGTGCGTATGCTACTGGTCTGAGAAAACTTCTGGTCCCCCTCTCCACTGTTTTATGTATTGCAGGGAGGTATGTAAAATTCTGTGAGCGTTTGTTCTTTTAATAACTCTTTAGCACAATGCCAAGCACTCAATAAATATCTAGTACTTGAACACCCTGGGATATTCCATATACCCTTTAGATAACACGGTTACACCAGGGACAAAGAAATTGGTGAAGGGAGAAGAAAAAAAAACACTGTCTTGATCAGAGGAGGCACCTTTGTTCTGCCCAAACCCTTGCCAGCCCATGGCTTGGCCAGACTGAGGGAAGCTCTCAGCCACAGGCAGAGCGAAGATTGCCAGGTGATTTGTTACTAAACCAGATCGATTCAGCTGTCTAACTCCCAATGACTGTGGCATTGCATAATCCTGGGCCTTTTAACCGTCTTCTGTTTTAGAAGTTGAAGTTGGAGGTCTGAGGCAGAAGGGAGATCAGGATTTGCACTGTTTGGGTACATCGTATTTTAGAGCTAATATTAATCCGAACTATGGAAAAACTGCCTCAAGTGTGGAAACCTCCAGGCGCGTACAGCAGAACCCTGTTTAGTCAGCCTATGACTGTAAATTATACTTTTGACCTTAATATAATAATTAAGGACACCCACTTGTCTGAACCCCTATCTTCTAAAGTTTAAAAGTTTGGTTCCTATCCGCACAAATTAGCTTTCTAGGATAGAAACTTGAGTTTGCTGAACACGGTGGAAGGATTCAGATTCTGAAGCTCTGAACTGTGGAGCCGTTACGGGGAAAGATGCTCCCCGTCTTCTTTGAAGAGGTCACTTCCTTTGTCTTTCTTCTCATCTGATAGCAGGTCTTTCTATATTTTTGTAGTTCCACTTTCTGTCTACCATTTTGTCTTCTCTTCATTTCTGCCTATCATCTTCAACATCCTCCATTTTTTCCTTTTCTTCAGTGGAAAAATTTCTCCCGTCTCTGGATGCTCTGGGAAGGTAGGGGCTGTACTTTGTAGGGTCTCCCTGCCTGCTGGCATATTTCTGTCTTTTGAGCCCTCACCTCCGAGGCGCGACTGGAACCCCCCAGAACGATACAGAGGGACGCAACAAGATGCAGAGTCTGGTATCGTCACAAGCCAGATTGGCTCACAATTGGTGGCATGAAAGGAAAGCAGCTTACAAATTATGGAAATTGTACAGGAGCTTTTTCCTCGCATTGAAGTACAAATAATTTTCCATTGTTGTGCATTTTCTTTTCTTTAGGCCCACCAGAAAAAAAAGTAGTGGTGCACCTTAAGAAGTTGGACACAGCATATGATGACTGGGGCAATTCTGGCCATTTCACCATCATTTACAACCAAGGCTTTGAGATTGTGTTGAATGACTACAAGTGGTTTGCCTTTTTTAAGGTTAGTTTTGTTGGACTGTCCATTTGTATTTTTAATTATTTAATATCTGAAGTCTCTTCTAATCAGTAGACCCTAAGAATTTTAAGATTAAGAAGATAACCAGAATTGACACCACTCTTCCCAAGAGAAATTAGATGGTTTACTTAAAATTATGACTTCAGTAAATTAAAAAACCTGATCTATATTTTAATATGTACAATCCATATACATTTAAACTTCTAGTGCGGTAAGTATGACTAAATTCTTTTTTGAAAGATTTTATTTATTTTTAGAGGGTAAGGGGGGGAGAAAGAGAGGGAGAAAAACATCGATGTGAGAAACATTGATCAATCAGTTGCCTTTCGCACATTCCCCAACTGCACCCTGACCACAGACCAGGCCCGCAATCCAGACATGTGCTCTGACTAGGAATTGAACTGGTGACCCTTCGCTTTACGGGATGACATTCAACCAACTGAGCCAGGCTGGTCAGGGCTAGGACTACATTTTTAATTTATTTTCTTTATTACTATACCTTTCTTTCTAAATGTTGCCTTAATGACTTGGCTTTGCATTGAATCTGCAGGAAAGATACGGATATCATAAACAATTTTGGGCTTATTATGCTATCTTTCTTATCATTGCTTGTTGGTTCTGAGAAATCGACCTAAGCGACTCATTGAAGTAACATGATGTACTAAATATATTAATGTGGATAACGTATTTGACTAAACTAAGACAAAGAGATAGACAGTATCCGAGTTACTCCTTGGACTAATTAAACGGTTGTCCATCCAGGCCAGCTCATTTTCTTCTCCCACTAGGGAAGAACTAATGTCCGTGTGTATATGCTAACGCATTGTTTCCTACTGCAGACACACTCCAGGGTAAAAGTTTAGCACAGATTGTAGTCCATCTCAGATATCTTCCTGAAGTTGGAATTTTTCCCCTTGGCAGAGTATCAAATGCTTTAAGTAAATTGAAACCACAAGCCTGGGACTAGCTGTTTCTCATTTATAATGGAGTATAAATAAAAACAGACTTTTCCATGGGGTAGGGTTTACAGCCTTTAGAACATCTGGCAAGAGTTAGCCAATCCTGGGATTTGAGGGGACGTGGGAGAATGACTGTTAACCACGATAAAAGGCAGAGCACCAACAAAAAACTAACTTCTAAATTTATTGTGAGTTCTCTCCTGGGTTGGGATTTAACCGCTAGGATACCGTGTTAGATCTGAGCCAGCCCTATTTTTTCAAATAATAACGCCATATATATTTTTTTACAAGGACTCCTCTTTAATAGGACAAAAGAAAGCAGAGAGGAAAAAATGCCTTCACTCATGTGGATTGGCTGGTCTGCTATTCATCTGGCAGGAACCATCTATCCGTGTTGGCTGTTAAGGGCCAAAAGTCCATTTTATTCATAAAAGCCTATGCTAAACCTATTGTAAAATATTTTTAAGATTACCTCTGGGGGCCCCGGCTGGCGTAGCTCAGTGGATTGAGCGCGGGCTGGGAACCAGAGGGTCCCGGTTCGATTCCCAGTCGGGGCACATGCCTGGGTTGCGGGCCAGGTCCCTAGTGAGGGCCATGCGAGAGGCAACCATACATTGCTCTTTCTCCCTCCCTTCTCCTCTCTCTAAAAATAAAAAAATAAAATCTTTAAAAAAAAAATTACCTCTGGGTACTATGTATTTTTAAAATCATAACAGTATTTATATGAATTTTTAAAACTGTAGTACATATGAGGTAAATATAATTCAACCTGATTATAATTTCTGGTGTGCCTATTCCTGAGCTTAGGGCTTTGTAGACTTCTTGTAGATACTCTGTCACAGCCCTTAAATATTTCTTGCCTTCAGGTTGAGAATTCCTATGGAATTGATGGCACAAGGAAAGAGATAGTCAAGACAGTTGTCACTGAGTATCATCCTCCCCCCTCCTCCCTTCGTCCTCTTCACCTCTCTGGCTTTTCCATCCCCTCTGTGTCCCTCCCTCTCCCTCCTCCTTTCTTGCTTGACACAAAACCACTGTGACATCAAATAAGATGAGAAGTGTTCTCCACCCTAAGTGGGAAGAGTAAATATATATGCTGTAGTAGGGCAGAACCCTACCTAATTATCTGCTTCTGGATGGTATGCTCTTACTAGGAATAAAAATAGGAAGAGTGTTCAGCTACTGATTTCAGTATGTATTTTAAGTGCACATTCAACCAGAGCCATTATGAGGGCCATGTTTTCTTTTCTTGCTGAAAAATCAACCACTCTGACTGCTCAGTAGTTAGGAATTGTGACAAAGATCATAATATCAGTAAGCAGAGTAGAATATACGTAAGGTAGTCAGTTTTAAAATTTCTTGTAACGTAATCAAGCAGTTCCGGATAAACATATTTTGCAGAGTGATAGAATCCATGTCCTTTTTGCGAAACCAACTGAAAGTTATGGGGAACGGAGTTTTACAAATTTTAAGAAAAATTATAAAGTGGAGTTGATGTTAGATAACAGCCAAGTTAAGCACTTTTGGTAAAACTTGAAACTTATTAACACAAAAGGCTTGTCAGGTTTCACCCAAAGCATCAGGGTATTTCCTGCTGTGGTGCTGGAGAAACTGCTGGGTGTGTAACTCAAGAAAAGACAAACCCATTTAATGAGCGGAGCACGCGAGACTTTTTCCTATAAGCTTAGTAATTATCGTTTAAATAAAGGTTAATATATTTTTAAAAATGAAGAATTATCAAAACTTAACCAGTATTTTGTTCAAGTTTAAGTGTCATGTAAACTACAGCATAGTCCTCTCAACTCTGGCCATTACAGGAGTTTCTGGAAAATTTTTGCCAAGTATACCTGCTCTCATTGTTCTCTGCGTTGTTATTTTACAAATCAATTAGATCTCCAGATTTCTGCATTGACTCACACCAGACCCTACCTACCACTGGTTTCCTTTTGCCCTCTTCAGATGTGCTCTCATCAGGTGGTTTCTTGCTGTTCCTGCGAGTCTGCTGATCACGTGATACGTGCAGGGCATTCTGTGAGGCTCCTGCCCCTCCCTCTGCTCGCCCAGCCCAGCGTCCTGCAGCTCCCAGAGCAGGCCGCGTCCACACCCTTCTCCCTGCATCCCCACTCCTAGTGCTAGAAACTTACTTTGTTAAATTCTCCTTCTTCCGGGCTCACTTGGAAGATGAACGTTTTTCATCACTTGAGGTTCCTACACTATTTTTTGACTTGATTTTATTGGCTCGATAATCTATCCTTTTATTCTTTACTTGTGACTAGATAAATTCACATGCATTTCAAGCTAGATAAAATCTTGGCAGGAAGTGAATCTTGACACTGAAAGTGTGTGCATATATTGAGTTGGGCAGAAAGCACTAGGTAAATACTTTTAAGATAATTTTTCCTTCTCAACTTCCAGTAGACATTCAGTTACCTGAACATTTTATGGGAGGTTACAAATTCAAATGCATTTAGGGTCCACCCAGGCAGGTACCTAAACATTTGAAACAACCTTATATAAAACAATAAGAAGTAATTAGACCTATGGCAAAATAGAAACTTCCTTAGAGATCTTTATTTCAATTTTCTTTTCAAATGATATGCCCCAAATAAAATACAACACTGTCTGCAGTCCAGTTTCTGAGACTATCAGATTTTAATAACGTTTACTGTTTGGTTATAGCTGGCCCAGTCCAATAAATTTGCACCCCTCAAAAGTACCTGCAGATTAAAGGCAGCCAACTTCTTATAAACAAGGTAACAAAACAAAACAATGTAAAGGAGATTTAATTATGGTTGAGTTTATGTAGTGGGGGGATAAGTGAGCATGTTTTTCTTTATGATTTTATGGATTTTGTTCATTTTTTATGATGAGCTTGTATAAAGCTCCTTTATACGGAGCTTTCCCAAATGGCCTGGCAGAAGTCATAGGAAATAAATTCCACTCCAAATACTCTCAAGTTGAATAGGCTTTCTAACCTTTTACCGTTTCGCATTTCACTTTCTCTGAGGCTGGAAGAGGGAGCGGTAGATAGAGAAGGAGCTCAGATTTTATTTTGAAGATTAAACTCTTTAAGGGCTGAAAAAGATGTATAGAAGGGAAATTAGATTCATTATGGCTGACTATTTTATTTGGTGATAGTCAAGCACAAGTCATTGATTTCTTAGTGAGTTTTTGTTTGGGATCCACCTGTCTTCATAGACCTGTGAGCAAAAAAACCCCAAACAACAACAACAACAGAACTACTGTGGTGTTTCTTAGGCAGGTCGCTACTCAGAAGATGGAAATCTGATAGTCTTGGACTGTTTGGGAAATTCTTGGTGAAATTCATACCAGAGGGTTTATTTACCCATTTGATGTTCCAGTAACTTGCAAGTTTTAAGCTTGTCACCACAGCCAGAAATGTCAATCATGTGTTTCTATGTAACGGATATGGGAATCTTGTACCACTTTTCTACTGTGTCTTCTGAGTTCATTTTTAAGATGTAACAATTCAGCTTTTAGAATACTTATTAGGATAGGTTTACTTGTTTCAATGTAGATTCAATACACCAAGATTAGGCTAGTTTTAAAAAACATCTTGAGGTTTACTTTTAAGAGTGTTTCAGTTGAGAGAAGGAATCAGAAGTTTAACACTTAATGCATGCCTAACTATGTATTTTTCTTTTCTTTCATGATGATGTTTAATCTCGACATGATGATTCAATTTCCCATTGTAAACTCTTCGTAGGATGTCACTGATTTTATCAGTCAGTTGTTCATGCAGCTGGGAACTGTGGGGATGTATGATTTACCATATCAGAGGAACAAACTGGGTGAGCGCCATTGAAATATTTTGAACTTTCTTCTTAAAAGCAAGCTTCCCTCCTCCTGATTGCTTATGCAAGTTAATGTTTATATATTCATCGGAGAGCTGGAGATGGAGCTGGAGAGACTGTGGTTTTCTTTTAGATTTCTTGCTTGGGCCTGCTTATTTGCTACCTTTTACCTGCCTGCGCTGTTTTGTGTCAGTGGTTTTCCACTTTCACGTGTTCTATTTGCATCCCTCAGATTAGCTCTCCCAGGTATGATGCATATAACATAAACATACTGAACCCAAAGAGGGAAAGACCCAGTTCAAGAAAGGTTAGCTTAAGTTCAGTTCAGATCCTTGAAGTAGCTAAGCTGCCTCAGGTTGTTCATTTTTTTTTTTTCCAAAAAAGACTCGTGAGGGAACCATGTGAAGCCGTGGCATTTTAAGTCTATCTTCCAGTGGGGAAGGTGGCTCTTCCAGAGCAACTGACATATCTGTCACTCATTCCTATGAGTTATCACCCGTCTTTTTAAAAATGGCTCCTTCTCAGAATATAAAATATTGACTGGAAGAAGAGGATAGTTTTCACTCTTTACGCTCTCATGCTTTCAGAATATATGTTTAAATGATTGCTCTCACTGGATCCACAAATTTAAGTGTCCAGAATTTTGATGGGAAATGGGCGTTTAGAGAAAAAAGTTGATAGAGACTTAACCTTCTTGCATTTTAACATTTCTTCCCTGTCCCTTCCTCCTTTACTTGGCTTGTTGGTACCAGAAGTGACATGAAAAATGGAACTGGCCATAGCCTCATCCTAGAACAGCGTTTGCCAGACCGTTTATGGTCCCAGCAATGGTTGGCATGGCTGCCAGGGAGGATTTCTCATTAGGCAGAACACTAATAACAGATCAAAATGAAAATTAGAGCTGAAACTAAAAAGTTGTTTCTTCTGAGTTCTTTTCTGGTAGTTGAATATATGTAGATTTTGTTAAATAATTTCCTTAATTTCAGAACTTCTCAGACTCTTCACCATGTTATATGGTGATAGCTTGGGAAAAAGATATAAGAGGAACTTTTCCAAAATATTCACTTTTTTTTTCTTTACAAAAAATAAGGTAGTCTCAGAATGCAGCTTATGGAATTCTGGCTTAAAATTCTCACTCTCCATCCTAATTATGAATTCATTCCCAGTAGAAAAAGATAGTCCCTGTATTCGCTCTTAAATGGGATAAATAGCCTTGTATCTGGAAATATAGATCCAAGCAGCACTAAGCCTGCATTTAGAATTTGTAGGGTATACAATGTAATATATCAATGTTGCTAGATTAGCCTGGTTTTTAAATACATTTCCAAACTGTGTTAGGTTTATCCAGTGGCAGTCCGTTTCAAGTGCATCTGCATGTGCTTCTTGACTGTTGGCTGCATGATGCTTCAGCATTCAGCTTTTGAGAGTGGTGGCTTTTTGTGGGTGTCTTAAATAGCATGAACAAAATACCAGCATCTCCAATACTAGCACTGTTTCTTTCTATACTTAAAAGAAAGTAATATAATTAATTATTGTTAAGAGACAATATTAACTCTAGTTTTTATTGTCTTGTAGTTATTAAGTAGAGCATCTGTTGAGGGGGTCTTTTAAGACCACAGCCCAACACAGGCTTGGGGCTAAGAGGCAGACCAGCACGCAGCCCTGGACCCACCTACCTCTGATGGCCGGCGGAGGCCTCTAGCAGCTACAGACCCTTCTGGAGTCTTTGTGTGCATGTAAAGTGCAGAGGAGTCCTGGTGACCTACCTCCAAGGCAGCTGCCCTCCCCAACATTTCCATGGAAAGCAGCCACCGCCGTATTGGAATGTGAACAACCAGAGACTGCGCAGGAGAAAGACACAGATAATCTGGAAGTCTTAGGTGACTTCGCCACTCAGTCTTTGAGTAAAAGGGACAATATGCACCACAAAGTTTTTTTTCCTCTTTTGAAAACTCTTTTATTGATATGATTTATCAAAACAAGCTAGGATTGGTAACTTGTATTTCATTTTGTTCACAGTGCAAATTTTACTCACAGTTATCTTTCTGAATGCCTTTTCTTTCTCTAATTACCTGAAGAGCCCGACATCTATCCTAAGGAGAAGATACGGCTTCAGGATATCTTGAGATGTACAGATATGTTATGGGTGGGAAGACTGTCCTGTGGAAGATGCTTTCACGGATGAATCAGACTGCTGAAGCCTGTCTTTTTGTAGATTGTAGGCCTGCAGTACCCTGGCCAGAAAGATGGTCTGATGAATATATTTTATGGGCTTTTTTGATTAGGTGCCATCCTTGTGCTAAGAATTTGAGGTACTAGACCTTACAAACACACTGTAAAATAAATATTACTAGCTTCATGTTACAGATAGGGATAATTCGTTTCATATAGTACTTAAGCTCACACAGCAAAAGAGTTAAATGGTAAAGGCTGGTCTTTCAAACCTAAGCACTTCCTTGGGGCTAAAGAGGGAAAGAAAAGCCATTTCACAAGTACTTGGAGTCACATTTGGGTAGATTTTATGGTGAGTCCCACTCTGTAAACACCACGACCGTTTAATGGAATAGAATATGCACTGCATTGGCTCCTGTTGAGATTTAGGAAAAGAATTGGCTTGATACTTAGGTTTCTTTTCCAAATGAGGCTACTCACTTTCTTTTCTAAGCCAGGGTCCTGTCATTCAAGATAAAAAATTACCTTCTCCTTCCCTTTGTAGTCCCCCAAATTGGAGGGGAAGCTTCGTAATCTTCAAATTAAATACAACCTAAGTGCCTTTGCCAAGTTCACTTCTCTTAATACCATTATTGTTCACACTGATTGCTATCCTCTAGCTCTTTCCTTTTAAACAATGGACTAGTTTCCGCCTCAGTTATTTGGAGCTGATTAATATCAGCCTTGGTAAACCGAAAATGAGGGGCTACACCTAATTCATATTGTCTGGGAGGACCTCCCTCCTGGATTCCTGCTGAAAGGGAGGAATCTTCCTCTAGAGAGCAGCTTGCCATCATTGCATTAGTTCAGAACCTTTTATCCCATCTGGGAGGTACTGTTCTGCAATTCTGGGAAGGTTATATCTTTTAAAGATGAAGTAACAGAATAGCCAGCTACTTCTACCTGGATATGTTCTTCCGTCCTACCTGTGGACCTCATAATTCTTCACTCAGGACCTCCGTGCCCCCGCTGTGAAGGCCCCCCCCAGCTCTCTCCGTCAGTGGTCGGTGGGAGAAGCACCCTTGCTTCTGTTCCCATGGTGCTTTGCAGGCACCTCTCTGCTTTAGCAGCACTAACTCTGCTGCGAAGGAGTGATCTTGTGGCATGTCCTCATCTTTTTCCAGACAGGAAATCTGTTAATTTCCCTGTATATCTTAAGCACCTAATGTACATAGAAATTTCTAGGTGCTTGGAAGGTTAACCACTTCTCTTTTCAAAGATTTTTCCCAAGTGATACCAGTTTACAAATAATTCTGTGGGGTTATAGAAGCACAAATCAGGAATGGTACTGTGTTTATATTTTTGGTTCTCTGCTCTCAAATATATCAAGTTACCTGCCTCCAGAATCTTGAGAGAATTCAGTGTTTTCTGATTTTCTGGGTGTAAATACTGACAAAGCAACTAACACGTGTGTGTGTGTATGAATTTGAAATCATGTCTACTAAAGTGATTGTTTGTTTCTCTGAGAGTAACTTTGCATTTAAATGTTTGCTTTGATTATGAAGAAGAGAAGATCTGGTAGGTACGGAATTATAAATATATGTTAGAAGTCTTCGTGATATTACACTGCTTAGCATTCTCTGTTGTAATTGCATGCTTGTCCTCTCCGCTCCGTAACTCCGTAATTTCGGGGATCAACTCTGTATTACTGACCATTTTATTCCCTATGTGTAGCGCAAAATGTGAAAAATAATGGGGCGTCAATAAATATTTGTAAAAGAAAAGGAATTGAATAATACATTGTTGTGTTGTCCTGTTTTATTAATATGTTTCTGGAACTCTTGTTACATTTGAGTCCTCAGCACCTATGGTGGACCCTCAAGCCTTATTCTTTGAATGTCATTGTACAAAAACAGATGAGGCTTTTAAATTTTACTGTTTATTTATTTATGGTTTAATTTGTGTGTGTGACTATAGAGGCCAAGATAGGGCTCAGAGTTAAAAGGACTGACTTTTCATAATTACTGAAACTACAGTGGCTGTCAGGGGACGGGGCTTTCTGACTGCGTGGGTTCCCCAGGTCCTGGAGACCAGCTGGCCTGGGGTGCTGTCACTTCTGCAGCCTTCCCCCGAGTCCAGCAAGCGACACCAGCTACGCGCTAGATTAGAGGGCCACTAAGACTTCCTCCAGCCTCACAGAGTTAAGAGTTTGTGAGTGAGGGCTATGAAGTACAACATTAGGAAATTAGTCAATGATATTGTAATAAATATCTATGTTGTCAGATGGTTAGTACACTTGTTGAGGTGATCACTTTGTAAGTTACGTACATGTCTAAGCTGTAGACCTGAGACTAGCGTAATAATACTGTATGTCAACTGCAAATGAAAAACCAGAGTTTGTGAGTAAGTAATGAATGAGCCCAGGGATTTTGGCTGCTTTGTTGAGTGTTAAATTATTGTTTACCTAACTAGTTCTGGAACATGTATTTTGGATCCGACTGTCTTTTCAGTACTGGAAATGAATAAATTGATGACCTTCCATTTTACATGTAAATCTAGTCTCCAATTACTTCAGTAAAATGCTGGAAGATATTTGGTTGCAACCACTGTGACAGTTTCCTGGCAGTTTTACTATTCATTAAAATTCAACTTTCTAAAACAAAATGGTTAAGTCTGTTTAGTCAGCAGACAACTAGAGCAAATCCTTATAACTAACACAGGGAAGTTTGTTTCTTTCTGAAGAACGGGGCGCTGCTCTTGAGTGGGTTTGGCAGGACACCGATTTAGGAAGATGCGCCTTGTTCTCTTATTGCCTTGTGATGGCTGGACCCACCCTCCAGACCTCACAGCAAACGGAAGTGGTTAATCTGCACTCATGTAGGTTATACCGGGTGGGCAAAAGCAGGTTTATAGTGGTTCGTATGGAAAATAATACAATAATTAATAAATAATAATGCAAGAATAAACTCTGTGTTTTATGTCCTCATAACTGTAAACCTACTTTTGCCTCACCCTGTGTGTACACAGTAAACTAAAGGCAAAAAATTGAAAAAAGAGTCTTTGTTTTTAAGTATTGCGAAAATGTAATAACTCTGCATATATGGTGTATCATTAAATCATTCCACTTTTCTTTTGCCTTGGCTGGTGTGGCTCAGTGAATTGAGTGCTGGCCTGTGAACCAAAAGGTCACTGGTTCCATTCCCAGTCAGGGCACATGACTGGTGGGTTGCAGGCCAGGTTCCCAGTAGGGGGCGCTTGAGAAGCAATGGCGCATTGATGTTTCTCTCTTCTTTCTCCCTCCCCCCCCCTAAAAATAAGTAGATAAAATATTTAAAAACAATCATTCCACCTTTCTGAAATGGTGAATGAGCTCGATGAAATAGACCTAGATGTTCAAATTTTTAATTATGTATTCCACAGTATGCATAGATACATTTAAAAATTATATACAGGCACTACTGCACTAATACGTTTTCTCTCAAACATATGAAATAAATACTTGATTTATTTATTGTCCCAAAATGTCCTGCCAAAATATATTTCATTGTGATAACCTTGGAAAACAACATACAAACATGCTTGGTTATCATGACTTTGTTGCCAAAAGCCATGGTAGAGTCTCTGTTACCAATAATTTTTATTACTGAATACTTTGAACATTCAGAAACAGAATTTTCTACTTAAAACCTTTGAAATAAATAATTTTATTAGTTTTGACCCATTTTTTTAAAGTTTTAAGGTGTCACAGATTCAGTGGAGATTAGAAGAATTACTGTTTGGCATTAGGGATGGTGACAATTTATTTTTATTTATTTATTTATTTTTATTTATTTTTAGAGAGAGGGGAAGGGAGGGAGAAAGAGAGGGAGAGAAACAGCAATGTATGGTTGCCTCTCACATGGCCCTCATGGGGACCTGGCCTGCAACCCAGGCATGTGCCCCGACTGGGAATCGAACCGGGACCCTCTGGTTCCCAGCCCACGCTCAATCCACTGAGCTACACCAGCCAGGGCAGGGATGGTGACAATTTAATAGACAAATCTGAACGGAAACATTTGCTTTATTTCTACATAAGACTAAAAAGTGAATGCTGCAGTGATGGAACCCTTTCAAAGCATCTGTTTCCAAAACCTGGTCTTGCAACGTGGCTGACAGAAGTCACACTGGGAGTAGGGTGAATGGAAGCTTTGTCATTTTCCTTTGTTTGCTTTTATTTACATCATTAGTATTTGAAAATCCTGATTTCTTCGCAAGTGTTATTTTAAGCTACTTGTTCGTTTTGTGAGAGGTAGCTTAATGAAATCACTAAGGACACAAGTGTATTTAAGCAGACACACAAAGGAATGTGCTGCGTCCCGACCGTCTCGGGTAGCACACTGCGTGAGGAGTGAACGTCTGACGTTGGAGCTGCACGGAGCTGTCGGTGCTGCTTTGCACATTAAACAATAGTGGAGGTTGGTTTTCACTTTTATTTCTATATTACAAACAGAAATACAAATGATAATATTTTCCCGATATTTCTATGGATCATCTTTTCATCTCATTTTGGAAATCACTGGTTGGCAGGGTAGGACTGTACCAACTGCGCAAGTGACAGTTGGGTCTGAAGTGTAAGTTCCTCAGTGGCACGGAAAAAGTCTTAAACAGCTTTGTGTCCCCATGTTTACAGATGGTAGTGTTGATGTTACTTGTTTAGTGTTTTAAATTTTTTAAACTTTCAAATTTCAGCATCATCTTTAGCCTTTATAGGAATCCAGTAAAGTGGGTATCACTCCCACTATCGGGTGAAGAAGGGGAGGCCCCCCAGCTGTGACTTGGCTCCCGGGTTCGTGAAGAAGTGGCAGAACAAGGACTTAAAGGGCAAAGTCCTTTTTCCTGCACTGCATTTGTCTCGTAGCCAGGGCATTACATAAAGTACTCAAATATTTGCTAAGTATCTTATTAATCAGGGGAACAGTGGAGCACAATGTAAATGATTTATTTCCCCTCTATGTCAAAAAGCAGTTAAGAAAGACTCACGATAAATAACAAGTTCTAAAATAGATGAACCTGTTTTTTTTTTTAATTTGGTTAACATTACTAGGTAGAGCTAATTGAATAGTTGATAAAATGAGAGGGAAATGGAAGAAGGGGGGTTTTGTGAATGCTTGGCCACCCAATGGTAATTTTGAAGAAGCAGATGGATAGTTATTGATTGAATCCTAGTAGTTTTCTAAACGTAAGTGCAAGAGTTTGGAGATTCTTCAAATTTTATGAAATTATGTATTTGCTTCGATAGAAATTGGCATTAATGAATAGAAACTTAAATTACCCCAATCTGTTCAAAGCAGGATTCAGAGACTAATGTTTATATAAAAGGCATAATACTCTCAAGAAAAAAAAAATGGCTACATTTCAAAATGGATAGTGTAGCCAAGACTTCAACTCCTTAATTGGTAACAATGTCAAAAATCACATAAGAAGGATTTCACAACAGCAGGAGGAGTGGCAGACACCCTGGGAGCATTCACACCGGAAGAGAACGGCACAGCGCGCGGTCCTCCGGGCCAGAGGTGCCCAGCACACTTGGCTGCTGGAGGGGCTGGGGCCTCATTTCTCCCAAGTGGAAGCTGCCTTATGCAGTGTGTTACAGCCCCGTCCTACCTTCTATAGGGTGGTTTTAGGCTCTAAAAATATTTATTTTAGATTGGGAAAACTACAGAATAATATAAAATAGATTTATTAAATGGACAATAATTCCATCAATTTAATGTATAAGAAATGGTACAAAAATGGGCAGCTTCCTTCATACATTTGTTTGAGTTAAAGCAACAACAGTTGCAGGGTTTTTTTTTAAGATTATTTAGGATTACTTAGATATATAAATACTCTAAGTATGTAAATGGTGTGCCTGAAGTAAGCATTATTTACCTGGCTTTATGAATATTAAATAGGAAATCCACAGATATAAGGACTATATTAGGGAGCTCGAAGAGATACTCTGGAACTCCTAGGTCAAGCTAAATTTACTGATAGGGAAACTGAGGTTTGGACAGGAAAATTGACATTTCTGAAAAACACTAAGGGTCAGAATTTGGTCTCTGATGGCATGGCAACACCACACTTCTATTAATTTTAAACTTTGTATTTCTTCTGAGTCTGTGTTATTGTTGAAATAGGACTTTGCATTTGTTGTTCTAACTGCTTTTTAAGTGCCAGTTTCCCACATACCGAATAAACAAAAATCCTGTTCTCACGGTGCTTAGTGTGTGTGTGTGTGTGTGTGTGTGTGTGTGTGTGTGTGTGTAAAGAATAACCCCATAGGCTGCTGTGAAAATCAAATAGGTTAGTGTGTATAAAATAGGACCTGTGGGGTGAAGGCCATTATTGTCGTTTTCATTTTACAAATGCAGAAACCAAAAGTCCGGGGAGGCCAAGTAACTTGCTCAGGACCACACAGCCGGTAAGTGGCAGAGCTGCATCCAGGCTGAGCAGTCCTGCCTGAGACCAGGTCCTTTATACTGCTTTGCATTAAAACCCCTTGGCAAAAATGGTAAAAAGACTGATGGGTCAAGGAAACATAGGCACCTGAACAGTAAGGAGGGGCCATTAGTGCTTCTGAAGTACTTAGGTGGCCCTTGAAGGACCTTGAGCAACAATTTGGACATCAGGGTTTCTTTAAGAGAAAGGATGGATAGAGCAGTGAGCCTTGTAACTGTCAACTCATTTGAATTTTTCCTCTCCATTTACCTTTGCAAAGCCACTTTTTTTTTTTCATGAGAAAAATAGTGCCTATTATACCGAGAAATCATTGTGAGGCTCAAATGGTACATAGGGAAACCCTTTGCAAACTGGGTTTTAAGCCTTTGCTGCATGGATTCTAGGTATCTTCTCTCAGTGTTTTTGGCAGTTGGATTCCATGGTTACTTCTCTCGCTCTTTGTGAGAAGACAAGGCATATGAAGAAGCGGTGCATGATACTGGGAATAGTGCTTCATTCTAGGAGTCCTTGATTATAAACTCTAGTTAGACACCTTCTCTAGGTCTCTTTTTTTTTTTTTGTCCCCTGAGACTACTTTTTCTGTTCTCTTGAACATCTAAGATTTATGAGTAATCTGTGAAATGTCTATGAAGTATGAAATGATAAATAAATGTCAGGGTCCAGTAGTTTTGTAATACTGATGATGAGGAGGAGTACAGAGTCCTTGAACAAATCTACATGATGAAAGGACTGAGGCAAAATTAGTCATCCTCTAGTGACTTCCCCCTCTTAAAGCAACAGGCCAGCTGCCCTCTCACAGGGGAACTTCATTTGGTGACAGCCTTCACGCTTCTGGCTATGACTCAGTTGTGCCAAGTAGGTGGGCAGAACCACACGGTGGGAAACATAGGCCTGTTTCTTCTACTTTGAATGCCCCTAACTCTTTTGGTCTGTTGGGAAAGTCATTTCATCTGTGATCTAAATTTTTGCTTAGATGGGGAAGTTTTCTGGGCTTCTCCAAGCATGGTTAGCTTGCTGAACCACATGATGTTGTAATGAATTATTTACATATTTGTTTACTTCATCAAATTCTAAACTTCTTAAGGGCCGGGGTCTCATCAACACCTGTGTACGTGCATACCTAGCACTTTGCACAATGCCTAGGGAATATGTGATCAATAAATATTTGGTAAGTAAATGAAAGAGCTTAGCAAAATATAAAATACGTGATGTAAGTAATGATTGCTTTCAGGAAGTGTAATCACAATGCCACACGGGTCCAAGTTGGCAGCCTCGGGCACGTCTGGGCCATCCCGCACAGACATCCTCTTCTAGGACAGCGTGGGCTGTAAGTCTTATTCTTAGGAAATAAGCATATTTTTAAAGTGATTAATTTTACAAAATACATATAACAGTCTCCGTTTGGTAAATAACCAAGAAAACCCCTCCCACACACTCATTTCACCTCTCACTTCCATTTTTAAAAACCATATGTCATAAAAAATTATATATTTGCATTCAACTTAAGTCCTACCTTGTATTTTGTCCTCTTGCAGTATTGTAGGTGTTCTGCTGTTGTTGTTCCATGGAGGCATCCGCGTACTTTTCCTTAGATGGTGGATATTCTAGGCTTCGTGGGCCTCATGGTTTCTGCAGCAGCTACTCAGGGCTGCCGCCCTCGCACACCAGCAGCCCCGGGCAGTGTGCCGGGAAAGCTGTGTTTATGGGAGCAGGTGGCCTTCCCGAGCCTTAGATTGCCTAACTCTTCTATAAAACTCCCATTTATCATTTAAAATGTTATATAATATGCCTTTGAAGCATTCGTTTACTTAATTATTTTATACTTCAAAATTCAGGCTATTCTTTTGTTCTTGTTTTTGTTTTGACCTTTTCTGTGACGCTGCAGTGGGCGTCTTCTGTGTTTGGTAGGATCATGTCCATTTATTTGTGTTCGATGACTTCTGCAAGGCAGATCTCAAGAACTTGCACAGCCTTGCCAAGACTGCTTTCTAAAGCATCAGAGGAGGGGGGAGGGGAGCATGGCTTAGCCACAACCTGGCCCGCATGACTGGCATGCGACAGGGGAATGGGGACATGGTCAAGAGCCTGTGCCAAAGAGAAATGCTAAATAGAACTACGAGGCATGTAGGTTGCATCATGTGAGGTTACCAATATTAGACTGCTTTTGTTCTGTAAAAATTGTGGTTTCATGTAGTTCAGCACAATAAGCATACATTTTGTCAACTGTTTCACATAATATACCCTCTGACATTGCATCCTGATTATACCCTCGGTCTTTGTTTCTGAGTTCTGGGGCAGAGTTGGGCCTTAGCAGGGACTTGAGGAGTGGTGAGCTGAAGTCATGTTAGTGAAATATTGCTAGCCAGAGGTGGACAGATGGGCTTCACAATATCATGAACCACTGAGATTGAAGCAAAATGTACCTAGGAAGTAGCCCATAGTAACTGATCCTGTGCTATATAGCTTAGTGAGTGGGGAATCCAGGATTCAAATCTAGCTCTTTTGGATTCTAAGGCCATTCATTTTTAACTCTACCAAAAAATATGATTTGAATTCAGAGATAGTCATGTGCAATAAGGTAACTTTATCTTTAAGTGTAGTTTAGCCCACTCATTCCTCTAAATTTGGGGTTTGCAAACTATAGTCCTGCTTTTTAAATACAGTTTTATTGGAACATATTCTACTTTATTCATTTATGCATTCCCTATGCATCTTTTACTTTGCATGGTAGAGCTGAGTGGCTGTGACAGAGGCCTTGTAGCCTGCAAGCCTTAAAATATTACAGCACAGCCCTTAAAGGGGACGTACGCCAACCCCTGTGTGCAGGTAAAGTAGTATTTGGTATCTTAAAGTAGGAGCCCGCCAGCTACAGCCCATGGACCAAAAGCAGCACACTGTGTACTTTTGTCAAGAAAAGTATTGAAACACGGCAGACCGTGGTGCCCGTTTGGCTGCTTTTGTTTCCTTAAATTAAATCAGTGCCTGAAATCAATCGTGCCCAAGTCCTTCCTTATAAAAACCTAGCATGCTTTTATTTCCTGCATCTCATGCTCTATCTATGCTTTCACTACGGAATATGTCTCCTTCCCCCATGAAAAGATGTTGTAACATGAGATTTTAGGCTCTGGAGCCAAAGCCTCCAAGTTCCAGTCCCGGAAATGTCACTTTGTAGTTAACATTGAACTGATACAAAGGGCCATGTTAGGGAAATAAGGTAGAGAGAATATTTAGTAATCAGGTTACTTTATGATCTGAATAGCCTACTAAATTTGAAGATTGACAGAAGAAAGGATTTTCAGTCCTATGAAAATATTCATCACGTGTTCCTGTGTTTTGTTGGAGTGGAACTGCTCTGAGTGGAAAAATAGTCTGCCTGACTGAGCAGGATTTAGTTTCTGCCCCAATACAGCTGTTACCTTACATAGAGGCTCCTATCCCCTCTGAGCTGAGCATTTATTTTCTAGTTGGCAGAAAGGGATTTGGGTATCTGCTTCCTCATAGGCTTATTGTGAGGATTAAATGAGGCAATTTGTAAAATGCCTGGAATGTGGCATTTGCTATTAAAATGTTAGTTTCTTTCCCTGCCTTTCATACCAGACGTGTTTTGTTATGCAAATATTATTTGGTGACGAACAATGCTTATCATGTAGACATTTATTTCTCCTTCATGTCCAGAACACTCTCTGAGAATGTAAGGTCTAAGGGTGAAGTTTTTGTTTGGTTGGCAGAGCTGATCCCCAAGGTGAAACGAAAAGGGGGTGTCTTTCCTGTGACTGGGCAGCAGGGAAATGGACTTGAGAGTTGATCACAGATTCACCTGGCTTTTTCTCCCCTCATTTAATTGCAGTATAAAGAAGAGGGCAAGAAGGTGACCAGTTACTGCCACGAGACGATGACTGGGTGGGTGCATGATGTCCTGGGACGGAACTGGGCTTGTTTCACCGGAAGGAAGGTGGGGACTGCCTCTGAGAATGGGATCATGAGCACAGCACACCTGCAGAGTCTCCAGGAAAAGTGAGTGAGTCGTCACCAATGAAAGATATATTTTGTTTGGTTGATAGTATATATAATTATGTGTGTATGTTGATTCTTTAAAAATTTTATTTTGATTATATAAAATTTATTTGTCTTGGAAACAAAACTTGACTGGAAAAATATGTTGACTGATGTAATTGAGAGAAGAACCTTTTTTTTCCCAAAGCACTCCAACACTAATGTAACAATGATGACTTTAAGGAAAATTTACATAAGAGGACTACATAACTGCAGTGACTAATAAATAAAAATCATTTTATTATTGTCATGTAAAAACATGTTGCATAATATTTGTAGATACATATGTTTATGTTGCAACAACTTTAGGCAATACTAACTGAATATAAATTTCAAACAAGGCAATAGTAACCGAAATTAAAATTCTTGGTATTTATGTTGTGTATGTCATTTGCTAGGGCTGCCACAGCGAAGTACCAGAGGCTTAAGGGCTTAAACAGCAGAAATTTATTTTCTCACAGTTCTGGAAGCTAGAAGTCCAAGAGCAAGATGTTGGCGGGTTTGCGCTCCTCTGACTCCTCCCTCCTTGGCTTGTGAATGGCCGTCTCTCTCTGCGTCCTCCTGCGAGTCTCCCTCCGTCTGTGTCCTCATTTCCTCTTCTTGTGAGAACACCATTCATCCTGGATTAGAGCTTACTCATGTGGCCTCTTCTTACCTTAATTTCTTCTGTAAAGGCCCTATCTCTAAATACTCTCACCTGCTGTGGTGCTGGAGGTTAGGACTTCAACATTTGAATTTTGACAAGATACAAATCAGGCTGTAACATTCGGTTAATATTTTTGTTAAGTTAGGTGCACTTTAGGTAACTGTGAATGACACAAATAAGATTTCAGACTTTTGTTAGTTTGGGAAGAAAAAAGAAAAGAAATATTATTGGTAGCAACTTTTCCTGTTTTATTTAGTTGTGAAATCCACTAAAAGTGTATATGAACCAATCATCGAAAGCAGGTCACACGAGCAGGGAATGACTGCAGCAGAGAGGGGGGGACAGGAGTTTAAAGAGGACAAAGTGCATTTGGGGAAAGTGCTGACCTAGATCTAGACTAATCCATGCCCCCCTTTTCATTTATCTTTTAAATTGCTTGGCTTCACTTGACCATTAAGCAACCCATTTCCTAATAAGCTCTTCACTTTTTACTCTGCCATTTAGAACATACTCCATACTGTTGTACCTTTTGACATTTCAAACATTGCTTCATTTAGTGAAGAAGCTAAGCTGCTAATTGGAGTGCTCAGAATACACATTGCCTCACCTATAAAAGGAGCATTTGGGATGAAATTAAACTCAAGATCTCTTTCAGCTCTTAATGATCTGCTAACCCATAGTAAGGTACATTATTTTTAAATCTCACTGGATTTTTAAAAATATATACACACATACTTTAAATCCTCACATGAGGACATGCTTACTGATTTTAGAGGGAGGGGGAGGAAGGGAGAGAAATGTTGATGTAAGACAGAAACGTCGATCAGGCACCCCGGCTGGAGATCCAGCCCACAGCTGAGAACCTCCTGGTTTACGGGATGATGCTTTAACCAAATAAGCCACACCGGCTAGGGGCAATATATATACTTCACCCACTAACTCTGTAATATGCCAATCACCAGCCAGTTTCAGCAGTTACATTCCCTGCATCACGGCTGCATAAGAGTGTGATTAACTGGAAAACAGGGAGACCAGAGACATGGCCGGAGGTGACATCACACAGCCTGTGCCACTGCGGTACAATCGTCAAGTTCAGTGGTGATTTGGTAAAGCTGGTTCGCTTCTGTTCCCTTTGTCAGGGATTCTCATGTTTGTGAAAATTGGCCTAACAAGTGGTAGGGTTCCAGTTCCTGGTTTGAATTCTCATTGGCTGTATCCAGAATCTCACTGGCAACTGGTTCCTAAAACACCAGCCCAAACTTCTCTGCTCGCATGTGGGATCACTTCCAGTCGTAAAGGTAATAGTGCAGGTTGCCGTCCCCTATGCCAAACTTGAGCTTCTTCAGGAAGGTTTTGTTCTCCATGAGATGCCAAACTTGAGCTTCTTCAGGAAGGTTTTGTTCTCCATGAGATCCAGTGCGTTGAACAAGCCAAATGCTTAAATTTTGGCAAGAACAAGGGTGTCGCTCGTGAAGTCTACAGGAGGAGTCTGAGTGTGAGCATTGTAGAAAGAGTAAGCAGCCTTTAGACGCTTACGAGTCGGATGGCTCAGGATGGTGGCGGGAAGCATATAAAAACACAGGAAGTCTGTCACCTCCCGTTTGCATTCTCCGTCACAAACGTGACACTGCTGTTTTCCTGGGGACAGAACCAGTGCTCTGCCTCTTCCTGGCTCCTGACTGGCATGAGGTGGAAAGGCCTCAGGTACCTGGTAAGGAGCTGGTGCACTGCTGGAATGTCCTTGTTTTCCATTGGTCATGGTCTCGCTGTCTTGGAAGACTAGGGCAGTCGGTAGAGCTTTCTGGAATCTTCATGGTCATATTTCCACTCAGGTAGAAGAACTTCAGTCAGCTTCTGTGGGTTTAGGGACTGATGCCTGTACCTACAGGTGTCGACAGGCTTTGGAAATACCACCACGGCAGCGTAAATGCCCTCCAGCTGAACCCACCCAGTCATCTCATGGATCAGGACTGGAGCCAACCCCCCAGAGCACAGCGTGTTGTGCACACACAGGAAACTAATCTCTACCACCTCTGTGTGTCGTAAGTGTGGTTGCTGGCTGGGATGGTGCTGACGAATGCAACCAGTTTCCGACCGGAGGCAACTTGAACCCCACAGTGCCACTGAGGGAGCCAGCCAGGGAGCCAGCCAGGCAGCCTGGGAGCCCATAAAAGAAATTCTGGCAGATAATCAAATTGGAACACTTTGTCCATCTTCCACATAATTCTCGTTCAGGAGTCCCTGTAATTCTTTTAGCAAGCCTCAGTCCCCCAGGTGAAGGCACGCCAGGTGAAGCCCTGGGGCAGCTGTGGGGCCCCTGGCAGATGTTGCCTTTGTTGAGCCCCGTGGACCGTGGGTGTTTTCCACTTCTCTCAGCTTGGGGATGAGCTCTGTGTCCCTGAAGTGGTTCTGTTACTTGCTAGCTTCCTCCACTGTTGTGACTGGTCGCTGCCCACTGAAAACAGTTCAGTGGCCTTCTGTTTCCCGGATCCTCCCTGCTGGCGAAGAGTTCATCTTCACACGTTGTTTCTAGGCTGCATCTGTCTCGCTGCGTTTCTCTTTCTTCTTTTTTTGTCTCTTTTTCTTCTTCTTGGCTCCTGTGTCATTGGCTGGCCTCAAAGTACCCCGGTTGTTGCTGCTGTCCTCGTTTTTGCAGTCGCTGCAGTGCTCATGGCCAGCCACGTCCGTTCCCTTCCATCCTCTGTGGACCCGCAAGTGCCGGTGACTTCATGTCCAGCTCACTCTCATTCACCAGGAACTGGCCTCCGAGCCTCCTTAGTCTCATTGGACCTCAGACCCTAAAAGTGACAGTGTTTGAGACCTTCTTCATCGTTACTGTAATGTGCACAGCATGTGATGTTTTGCTAGAAGTTACGATACAGCAACGAGGGAAGTAAGGCTGGCTATTGCTCCTCAGACACTTGAAGTCCACGAAATAGTGACTCTGATCAGTGGAAAATGTTTCGAGATACACACTTACAATTTAAAATGTACTCTTATCTAAAGAAACAAGTAACCGTAATTTGTTTTTGTTGTGATAGTATTGTGAAGAATATGATACAGGCCGTTTTATAATCTGTTTAATAAACGTGCCTCTTTGGTTTCACTCTGCAGCAAGTGGGGAAGAAGGGGAATGACCGTGGTAAAACGATCACCCATTATCTACGTAGCTGCATGTTTTTCGTATAAATTTCAGTGCTGACAGGTTTTTTTGACTATAGCAAAGTGGTTTCTCTATGAACATCTAAATTAAGAGAAAGAAAAGTTCATGGTATGCCTAAGACATTACTCAGCTTAGGTATATCTTACTTTGCCTAATGGAAAGTTTATGGAAGTCTTGGGTAGTGAGTCGCACTTAAGCCACTGAATCTTATTTAGTAGTGGTAATGATAAATTCTATAATTCTTAGTACCTGGCACATAGGTGTAATACATGTTTGAATTAAATAAATAATCAACTCCCCCCCCTTTTTTTTTTTTGCTTCGTAAACATGCTTTTAATGTGCTATATTTATTTACATCTGTATCCAAGCATTTAGCATCAGGTAAACCGGTACTTCTCAAATTTTAATGTTAGTGAGTACAGGCTGGGGGAGGGAGGGTCTCATTAAAATGCATGTTCAGATGGTCTGGGCTGGCTGCTTAGAGTCTGCGTTTCTAACAAGTTTCCAGGTTCAAGAACCAATTTTTTTTTAATTACTTTATTGTTCTTCAATACAGTTGTCTGCATTTTTTCCCCTCCCCCCACCCCATCCAAACCCAGTCCCTCCCCCTTGGTTTTGTCCATGTGTCCTTTATACTAGTTCCTGAAAACCCTTCTCCCCACTGTCCCCTCCCCCTCCCCTCTGGCTATTGTTAGATTGTTTCAAGAACCAAATTTTAGTAACAAGACTATAAATCAAGTGTCCATACAGAGTACATTTTTTAAATTATGTAGCAATATGATTTTCCATACTTTATATACATTATACAGTTTGTTTTGTCCTCTTCTGTTTTTTTTCCACAAGGTTATAAAGGTGCATTGTAGGAATTGTAGGAGGTAGGGAAATATGGTGATCCTGTGTCACCACTCAGAGATAACCATGGTTGGTGTTTAAAAAGTACTCATATTATAAATATATATTGTACTCTCACATAATTAGTTCATTTTATATAAACTTCTTTGATATCCTAGTGTTAGTACCCTTTCATATCACTAAATAATCTTCCAGACATTTTTACTGAATAAACTACATAGTAAATTAAGTACCAGTATTTATTTAATCAGTGCCTTATCTTAAAGCATTTTGTTTCAGTTCTTTATAATCAATCATAAATACAAAAGTGTTTTATTGAACAGTTTTATACATACATCTTATTTAGCTGAACTTCTGTTTTCATAGGAGACATTCCAATGCCAAGCTACTGATATATGTATCAGTGTATATATACTGATATATATGTCCGTGATATGTACATACACATGTATATGTACATGTGTACATACAGTGTATATATACTGATATATGTCAGTATGTGTATACATATATGACCTCAGGCAAAAGTGGATGGTGCCTTTTGGACTCCTAGGTTATGTCTTTATATATTAACTAAACCCAAATTTGCTTTGGTGCCAGAAAAGCAGCTTTGTTTCAACAAAGGATATCAACACAGATTGTGCTATAAACAACAGTTTGTTTAAAATATGAGGGACAATGAGGAGGATGTATTTCAAAAGCCTGATGTCTGTAGAACCAAATTAAGGGAATTTTTCAGACCCACATTGCTTACCGTTTATTGCCGGGATGTCTGACGCTGCCCCCAAGGCTCCCAGGGACCCCTCAGCTGGGTCAACGGGGTCACGTGCTGCGTGCCTCACTGCCACATGACATGACTGAGGTGGCATCTCATTAGGGTTCAGGATCGTTCAAGGATCCTTAATGTTTTGATTTTTGTTTTCTGAAATTGGATTTTATTTAATTGTATGATTTCAGTTTATCCAAGTTTTGTGTTCTGTATTTGTGATGTTGCTTGTCCCGTTGACTGTTTAGAAATTAGGCATTGCATGCCCCTCTATAAACTGTGGTACTCCTAACGTGTGAGTTTTTTAAGTACATTCTTATTTTAGAATAAAGATTATTTTGAAGATTTGAATAAACTGCTGATATTACATTACCCAAAAAAAATTGCCTTCCTGAAAAATTATACCACTTTCCACTTTGGCCCAGAGGATAAGAGTGCCTATTTCAGAGGAGTCTATTTATATCAATAAAAAGTGTACCTAAAGCTGTTCTATTTTTGTTGGCAGGTATTCCAATAGGCTCTACAAACATAATCATGACTTCGTGAATGCGATCAATGCCGCTCAGAAGTCTTGGACTGCAACCACATACGTGGAATATGAGACTCTTACCCTGAGAGAGATGATTAGGAGAGGCGGCGGCCACAGCCAGAGAATCCCCAGGTGATAAAGCGCACCTCTGTACCCGCTGATACAGACATTGGTGTGGAGTGCCACCCTCTCTTCCAATCAGCATCTCTCCCGGGATGGCCCTCCATTTTACTGGCCATCCCAACATAATTTTCTTTCTGTCATCTTTCTTTCTGACCATCTTCCTCTCCTATTCATGCATACGCGAGTCTCTCCAAGTCCTATTTATGGGTATTGCTTTCACAGCATCTGACGCGTGCATGACTTCCTTCCCACGTTCTGAATGCCGGCTTTGTTAGGGCTTTGTCGTATCTTCCCTGTGTTATGGATTAGCCTCCTGCCTCCTGTCTCTTCGGTCTCTGTCCCTCTCTGTTCCCATTCTTAGCTTTTCTATAGAATACTGCCGGTTTCATCTTTCTATACTCAGCCGTTATTGTGTTACTACCTATTGTTTAATGAATAAATTTAACTTGGTAACAAAAACCACCTATATTTGACCATAACTATATTTACTGCTGTGACCTGCTTTCAAATGTATGACACAATTACTGGAAACTTTCACAATCATTCCACTCCCTTTGATCAGATACCCCTCAATTTGCCTATTATAACTGTCAAATTTGCCACCTGTAAAAATCTCAAAAATCCTGTCTCTGTTTTAAGGCCCAAAAGAAGATATTTCTTATTTATCAATATATCTCTACTTACCCTCAGCCAAAAGTGACCTTCCCTCTCCTTAGCTTACATACCCCATGGTGTATTCTTACTTTAGAACATTAGGTGGTAATACTTTTAATTTCTATAGTCAGGAATTTGGTAGATTTTTAAAAATTCTTCAAAACCATAGCTAGATAGATGCAAGAATATAAGCTTAACATTTGTAAAGAAGCCAAGGATATTTCTGTGATGCCATACCTGGCTTCATGAGAAATTTATACAACCAAAACCAACAGGGAGCTAATGGGAGTCAATAAATTGTGTGGGCAAGTATTTTCCCTTAGTACACCACAATATGTTCCATATTTCTGAGAATACACTATTTCCTTAATATAAATAGAATCTGTGGTTCAGGTTATATTGTTTGCAAAGGCCACGGATTAATTGTTAACTAAGTAAAACGCATTCTAACTTTTGATCTGCAGACTAATAATCCTAATGCTCTGGTATTTTTCAACTACGAGGCTGCTTGGAAATTTTTCCTATCAAAATGATAGCATTTTCTCACAGTTCTGCCCCTTTTTCAAAAAGAATATATAATATTCTTAATATTGTATACAGTATTTGTCAAGGCGTGTTCTATGGAATTTCTAGTCTGTGAGATGCTCTTGATATTCAAAACTGGGGAATGTCGCATCCCTTCTTAGATTCGTAAAGTGAATGGGGGGAGGTGCTCCTGCCTGGAAGATTTGAGCCTCAGACACAACTGCTTTGCTACATTTCATGTGCCAAGTAGAGAAACTCTTTTAAACTCTTTTTTTAAGATTTTAGTTATTTATTTTTAGAGAGACGGGAAGGGAGGCAGAAAGAGGAGGAGAAACATCTACGTGAGAGAGAAACATCGATCGGTTGCCCCCTGCACACACCCTGACCGGGAACCGAACTCTCAACCCAGGCGTGTGCCCTGACCAGAAATCAGCAGCCCTTTGTTTTGCAGGGCGATGCCCAACCAGCTGAGCTGCACTAATCAGGGCTGTCTGAGGAACTCCTGTGCTTGACTCTTCTCTCCTTCCACCCAACCACCTCTGTTCTGGAAAAGAGCTAGCTTTATGGTGGGCTACTTTTGAGGCTAATGTTCCATAGAAGGTTTGAGATATGGAGATGGAACTGAGTGGAGTGGGAAATAGTGAAGCAGGCATCGTGGTCTAGCGGCCTCATTTTCAGTAGCATTTTGTATATAATAGAAACTCTCAGAGATTCTTAATTTTAGGTATAGGGAGTTTGTGCAACTGCTGAAATTATAGAAAAAATGTATTGTTCTTGGGCATCTCCCTGAGTCCAGAACATTCACCAGATTCTTAAAGGATGTGGACCAAAATGATTAAGAGCCAACAATGTACAGTATAACTGTAATCTTTGTAATTCCCACTTCTCCATCTCCCACATTCCCCTTTCACTCTTCATTTTTACACCGTTCAGCTTCAGTTGCCACATGGTTTTTGCTTTGTCTGTGTGTGCACTGAAGGACAGACGTTCTGCCCAATGGAATGAATGGTGGAAAGGAGGAAGTTATCATTTGAATGCCTTTCCTGTGCCTGAGAGTCACTTAAATCTGTCAGCATCATATCTACTCCTCTTAATGACAGTTATCATTATAATAGCTTAATAACTTACCGAGGACTTATCAGAGACAGGCCTTTTCTAAGCCCTATTTTCATAGAAATCCTTTGAGATAGGTAAGCTCGTACCCATTTTAATAGGAGTCCATCATAGTTTTATGATCTTAGGATCTTTGTCTGATGTCACACAGCTAGTAAGTGCTGAAACCATTTGAAGGAGGTTGGTGTGGCTCTGAGATACCGGCCTTGAAATTCCTTTTTTTATCTTCCATATTTCTTAGTGTATCATTATGTATATACAAGACAATTAGTTAATATTTACTGATTGATTGAATCTTTTGGCCTCTCAATATAAAATCATAGAAACTGTTTATTTCCTTCCAAAACTTTTTTGTACCCTAGTTTTTATTCATAAATCTTGGAAGAAATATCCAAGGTTTTAATTTTGGTTTATTTTTTTCCTGCCCCACATATAAAATTTTTATGATGCATAGCTTTTTATGTACCTTGGTTAGTCCATGGACATTATCCAAGTTAAAAGTTTTATAGCATTACTATAATTTCTTTGTATTTTAATGGTAATTTCCTTTATGTTTCAGTCTCTTTCTAAAAGTATTTATTTATTTATTTATTTATTTATTTATTTTTAGAAAGAAGGGAAGAGAGGGAGAGAAACATTAATGTGCAAGAGATACGTCAATCAGTTGCCTCTCACACGCCCCCCACCTGGGGACCTGGCCCATAACCCAGGCCTGGTCCCCAACTGGGAACCGAACCTGCAACCCTCTGGTTCATAGGCCAGCAGTCAGTCCATTGAGCCACACCAGCCAGGGTTATGTTTCAGTCTCTTAATGCTGTCTTTCGTATGGTCAAAGACCACCTCATGTTCATCTTCTAGCAATGTCCCCTAGCTTAGTTAATGTTTTAGTGAAAAATTAACTGACACTGCTGTGTAGAACATGCTATCTATTCTTTATAGTTCTTAAGGTTATGATTGCTCGTCATAAGTGAGTTTTTTCCTTTGTTTCATCTCACTTTTGTTTTGTCCTAGCATTAACTTACACCACCCCTAGGAGAAGTGTGTGTGAGAAGGACCTGTTTGGGATTAGTTACAGAGGACACGAAGAAGCCCAGAAATAGTCTTCGCCAGTGACTAAATTGGAACCTGGTGAAAACCAACTTGGTAACCACTGGAAAGTTAGAACACTGTGGTATGATAATGCCAAGTTGAGTAAGAAATTCAAGTAGTTTACAATAACAGAAATATAAATGTTACCACAATACACCATTAGTGCCCTAGCAGAAGAGTTGATGGAGTGGAGAGAGAAGTGAGTTTTGGTTAGGGGTTGGGGGTTGGAGGCTGCTGCTGTCATTGCAATTAGAAGTCAGGGAAAAACTCTAAGGGGGCTTCTTCTAAGCTTTGGACTGCAGGCAATTGAGATGAAGGGACCAGCAGTACGAGGACACTGAACTTAGCATTCAGCAGACTTGGGCAAACTTTAAGAAGTCTGGTGTGGCTAGCATGCTTTGTGTGTGTGTGTGTGTGAGTGTGTGTGTGTGTTTAAATCTCTAACACAGAGAAGCTTGTAGAACAATTTTGTCCTTTCCAGAAAATGTCTAGCCATCATTTCATCATCCCAGACAACTCTCCTGTTGTGTCTTATTTTCCAAGCGTATCATATACAGTGTAGTTCTGTAATGACGAAGCGGTTTATCCTCTGTTTGTGGAGCCCGTCTGCGTACGTGACACTCAGCCCTTTGCTTCTGTGCCTCCTTCATGTCTTTCACCACCTCGTTATCTCTTCCATGCATCTCCCGAATCAGACATCAGCAATTCCTCTACCTCTCTTTACCCTTTGCAGGCCACCTTTCCCTTCCCATGTCTACTTTCTTGGTCAAAATCTGTAAAAAGTAAGAAAATGCAGCTACTGAAGCATACTAAAAATAGCATTGCGGTGATATACAAAACCAGTGTCATTTCACAGGGGAAAATTACTAAATCATGAAAAAGAAACAAGTAATGAACGCCATTTACACAATGTAGTTGTATAATGGATACATAATACAGATTGTCACATTATTGTGTGATAGACACATTGAAACGTTGATGGTGCAAGTACTCCCTGGGGCTGAATCTATATCTTAGCCAGCCTGGAGGTTGAAGTCATAGAAGCAGAGCTTAGGCAATCATCCCTAAAGGAAAGCCTGTATATTAATGTCAAATGTATATTTCCATCCTAGGCCCAATCCTGCACCAGTAACTGCTGAAATACGTGAGAAGGTTTTACATTTGCCAACCTCTTGGGACTGGAGAAATGTTCACGGTACCAATTTTGTTAGCCCTGTTCGAAACCAAGGTAAAAAAAAAGTTTAACTTTTCATTAATTTATTCTGAAGCATTTATTGAACATTTACTGTGTGCCAAGTTCTGGAGCAGATTCTGGGGATACAGAAATGAAATGGGCGTGATTCACTTCCAAAAGAAATGGAAATGATATGGCCAATGAACACTCACTTCTTCCTTTTATATCCATGACAGGCTTTGGTACCAGATAATGTCTCCAACTGAGCACAGAATTTCTTAATTATCCTTCTTAGTGTAGGTTCCGTGTAGCTAATGAAATTAATCAGAGTGATATGTCAGCCAAACTCATTTTCCCTCCTACCAGGAGAGATTCATGTAGAAACAAAGAATTAATACAACCAAAATAGGTCTTCCTTCTGCAGGTGGTTTGCTGGAATCCTACTTTGCTGCCTGCCTTCCCATTCCCTGCCCTGACCCCAATGTTTAGTCTGTAATTACTGTAGAAGCCCAGAAAATGGATCCATGATTTTTTTCTGGTAGATATTTTGAACTGTGACCTTTCCGTTCACTTGGTGTCAGAATATTACATATTATGGTAAATATTAACCCCGCTTCCAAAGTGGTGGCCTGGGAGCAGAGCCCAGGTTTACCAAAAGTATCACTATAAATGCATTTTACCAGTTACTTCCAGAAACTGGATATAGTATGAGTAGATTTAATAACTCTTCCTTCAATAGCACTTGACAGTAAATTATCTTATCCTAAATTTTAGCCAACAATGACAGAGAATCATTTATGTAATACCCAAGATTGTTACTTCTAAGTTCATTCTGAAGATAATTACAGTACAGATGACTGAGTTGTTACTATAAAATATATGTAGCATTTGCTGTCTGGAATCATTTGGATTAGTGTCTCCTGAGAGGATTATAAATTAGTAATACCCAAAGATAAATTGTTCTTCCCCGTACCTAAAAATTCAGTGACAATCAGTTTCTACTTCTCAGCATTCGCCACTGACCCTTCAATTTCATCCTCACTGAACTCTTACGAAGTGTTCTAAGTACAGAGGTTTGAGCAGGTCTTACAGCAGCCGGTCGGCACGGTTCCTGTCCTGCAGGTGACCCCAGAGGTCTCCTCTCCTTGTCTTTACTTTGTACCAGTTACTCTAAGACTCTTCAACTCCCACCTTCTTTTCCTCTGGGGAGGGCTCCTTTGGGAAAGAGGGAGTGGAAATGAGAGATATTTGAAGGTAACTGAGAAATGAATGCAAAGTGAAATTAAAGAATAGATGTTAAAAAGAGGATTAACATTTTCTCTATCATCCAACAGATTTCCTATACTTATCTGAAAGGAATAAGTAACTACTGCATGTCCATGTTGATTACGATGGCCTGGCACATGATCACTTCTGTTGTGTTTCATGTTTACAAAGTATCCAACAGGATAGGAGATTTTTTTAATGGCTGAGGATGTAAAGACTAATGTGTGACATTAGTCTGTAGGAAAGTCTCTAGGAAAACCCCTTTTCCTAGAGGCTTATACTTTAGCAAGGCCTGCAAGCAAAGTGTTAAAATACAATATGATAAATGATTTGGGAAAGTGTTTTTAAAATTCATTGGAAGCATAAGAGAAGGTGGAAAGAAAAGTTTAATTCCACCCACTTCCCAAAAGATATGACTGACCGTGATGAGACAATAATTCAGGGGAAGAAAATTAGACTTTCTAAAGCCAAATTTTTTGACATTGGTTTTCTTGTAGCTTGGAAAAGCTAATAGTGTCTCCAATGACCCATTTTCCTTGAGTGTTTTAAATATAATTTAAGCAGACATGGGTAATTTAAAATCAGAAGGATTTGATAGATTAATTGCTTTTGAATTGATCCTTCATCTGTAATATCTTGTTTGGCACTTGAGAAAATAATGTACTTAGAAGTTCCTCTTTCGACTTCCTTTTTTTTTTTTCTACTTTCAGTTAAAAAAAAAATATTTTCTCTTCCTACTAATTGGGCTACTTGGAAATTTCCACTAACTTTAAGAACACTGATGTTCTATAAAATCCAGAATTCAAAATCAGCCACAGTCAAGGGACTTCACAAGTTTATGCAGTGAGAAAAATCAAGATTAATGGAAAAAAGAGGTATTGGAGGACAAATGAGGCTTTATGTTCACACTTGAAAACAGGTTTAAGCACCAGCCTTGTAGCTAGGTTGACTATGAAGTGTGAGAGGGAAGAGAGCTAGGAAATTGGAAGCGAGGGACTTCCTTAGTTTCTCTTCCAGCTATGCTGACTTCATTACGTAATATCTTCAAGAGAGAAGGGGGATGGCTCTCAGGTCATGTCGATTAGGAAATGCAGAGTGTTTTGCAAATGTTTAAAATGTAGTGCATTTCAGCCTTGCCTTAAGTACTGTTTACGCTGTTAGAGCTGGGAGGCAGGAACCTTAAACTCCCTGCTTCACTCTATTCGTTTTCCACACAAAATACAGAGAAATGCCAGAACGACCAAGTGACTTGCCCAGAGCTGAGTGACAAAGCAAGAGGGAGAGGGGGAAAGAAAAGGAATCCTGACTCCTTGCCCCTGGTTCAGTGTATTTTCTGCCATTGGAACGTGCAGCTGAACATAGTTAAATTGTGGGAAAATCATATTATCTATTTGAGATTGTGAAAATTTTATTTTGGCAGAGTTCTGTCCGGGCCAGATCTCCCCTAGCCTTCTTAAGGGATAATGGTTTTTTAGAATGTAGACTCTGGCCTTGACTTTTGCAAAGTCATTAATTAACGTTTGCATTCTTCCGGAAACTACAGGGACTTGAGGGAAGTTATCTCCTTTTTTCATTCCCATGACTTCTCTGCCGTTCTCAGCTCTTGGGTATATGTGTGCCTTGTCCCTCCCACAGTGACGGATGGTCAGAAGTAACCAAGAGAGGTTATTTCTGTGGCTGTCATGGGCCAGGAATGCTGGATAGCCAAAATGGGGTTGTTTCCAGACTCTTGTGGGATGCTATTTTTTTAAAAAGATGCTGATGTTTCATTATAGGAACACAGGCTTTGGCTATTTACTGTCACTCATGTAGTTCTTTGACATTCTGTGACTTGAAAGGTCAAGGATGCCTAAGGATAGCGTTATTTGGATAGTTTAAATAAAATGTATGTTTATTTTGGTCTATTAAGTAACTAGATGACAGGGAGAGAAAACGTGGAGATTTATCACAGTAGATAGAGACCTGTGAACTGAAGAAGACACTAGGCCTGCATTAGGAGGGACTTGGGTGCTCGTACCTGCCGTCTGCTAGCTGTGCGACTCTGGACAGGTCATTGTGGCTTCCTTCTGAGTCTCAGTGTGTGCATCATCACGTGAGTGGGTTGTGTACTAGGTGAGTTCCAAGGCCCCCTTCCAAACGTTTATCTTCTAATGCTCATAATTTAGGTGGTCCTTCAGCATCAAAAGCAGTATATGATATGATTGGATAAATTGGAGATGTTTATGGGGAGGATTTTGAGGAGCATCATAGATGGTAGCAGTTAAAAGGCAGTAGGGCTCTAACAGATTCTGGGGTCTGGATCTATGATGTTGTTGAATTACTTAGAGGAGGCTCGCATTAGGGTGTAGAGTTCTGCCTCTCTTAGACCTGAGAAATAAGTCAAGGTTGACTATTTCCATTGAAGTTGTTCCTTTTTCCTGGACATAAATACATATCTATTGTTCATAACCTGACTCTGCTTTCTACAAACATGAATTGAGTTCCCTCATTGCGTCAAGCACCAAGTTGAAGAAAACAAATTTCCTGTGAATACTCAAGGAAATTTACAGTATAGTTTGTGGAAAACTATAAGTAATTCAAGTAGAGTTTGGGGTGTTGGAGGCTGAGCATAGAGTATCCTGGATTTCCTCTGCATTAGGGAGGAACAAGATCAACAGTTACCTTCTATAGGTAACGTACTTTGGATGCATAATGTTCTTTTGAATATTTTTGTCTGTAAGGAAAGCAGTTATTAAATTATTCAATTCCTATTTATTAAAGAGAACAAAGACAGCATTCTCTTTATGAAGGCTGAGGTTTTTGAGGTGTAATATCTTATGTTCCCTAATCTTATCTCGTGTGCATAAGGGAGTGCTCACCACTGAAATAATTCGGTAACTGAGATTGGTAAAGTGAACAACATACCAATTGTGTATAATTACATTTAATGCCAATGTCTTGGATTTGGTACAAGCAAATGTCCATGTAGGATTTGTATCAGTGGCAGAATGAAAGAGGCTATGTAATAATAGAAATATTAAAATTATATTCATTTCTTTCTAGAATTATAACAAGTAGATATCCCAGTTTTGTTATATATGTACCATGGTTTCTTATTTATTTCTTAACCACACATATTGAAGAAACAAAGAAAATAATATTGTTCACATAGTTTACCTCATAATACAACATTTTCCCTTCTTTTGAAACAGCAACTATGTTCCTTGTGAATTGACTTTGTCTTTGCCAGAGCATCGAGGTGTTACATAAACACCCTTTCCCTTCCCCCCACCTCCATCCGGCTCCTTTCATGTTTCTCTCTCTTCTTGGGACAGGATGGCTGACAACCTCGTCCCCTCAGAGCCAGTCTGCTTTCAGTTTCACTACCTCCATCGCCTTTTACCATTTCCTCATTGGCTGCCTTAAATACCATACCATGATGATTACTCTCTTGCCCTTCGTGGGCTTTGTGGTATTTGGCCTCCTTGACCCTGGTTAAATCCAGCTCTTTACAATACACTCCTGCCCCAGCCACTCTTAGGGTTAGGTCCACCTAGCAAATTGCTTTAGAAAATGCTGCTGTACAGATATTTAGAAGCTCTGTTTACACGTAACCCTCCGTAGTTTTCTCTCAATCTGATGGCTCAGAATGTTGCAGATATCAATCAATTCTTTATGATCAAGAGTACTGTCAGATGCTTTGCAGAAGTTGGGAGTTTCTTGTTCTTTTCTTTTTTAATCTTAAAATATTCTCAAGGAAAGCCCCATGTAGTAACATTTGCCTTTTGATGAAAAGCCGAAATCGTAATGTGTGCCTGTAAGGTCACCCATGCTTGTCGGGTGCTCTGCGTTATTGCGCTCGTCCTTATGAACAACCGCAGCAACACGCAGTATAAATGTATCAAGGTATCGGATCCATTCAGCTTTTTCTATGTTTCCTTGTGACTGCTACAAAGATGTACTGGGTTATGTATCTTTTTTTTCCATCACCAGCATCTTGTGGAAGCTGCTACTCCTTTGCGTCTGCGGGTATGCTGGAAGCAAGGATACGTATACTAACCAACAACACGCAGACACCAATCCTGAGTCCTCAGGAGGTTGTGTCGTGCAGCCAGTATGCTCAAGGTAAGTGCTGATGCCAAGCACTACTTCCCGGTGTGTGGTGAGGCATTATTGGCAAAGGCAAAATGATGGTGTAATAGAGGGAGCACAATGTCTAGTCAGAAAACCCTGGTGCGAGTTCTGACCCCAGCACTTACTAATAGGTGGTTTCTTATGCAATTCGCTGTACCATCCAGCAAAATGTCAGTAGTTACTATGTAATGGATGAGCATTGCCTTTGAGGGGACTCATATATATTACCCAACAAGTCTCAAATCCTTGAAAGAGTAGATAGAATCCCTAACTTATACACAGGGACAGACATGAAGTTGTTCTGTAATCTCTTGAAGGCCACTCCGCTTCTAACCCTGAGACTCTCAGTTCCCACTAAGGTCTCCCTCTAAAACCTGATTCTTATTAAAACCAAACTGACACTGGTTTCTTTTTAGGGCAATTTTAAAATTTCATGTGTACATTTTTAGAACAGGGCATATGTAACGTGTGTAGAAGCCTAGTTGCCATTGATTCAGGGAGAAACATCCCCATTTTAATGCTCTATTTTGTCAAACCCAGATTTGGCCAATAAAAAGTTGCTGGGTTTACCAGTGGAACTGCTGGTGAGTGATTATTTGTTAACGAGCCTTTCATTCTTTCTGAAATACTTATCAAACACTGACACTGTGACCCCCAGGCTCTGGGGCCTGCGATGTCTCCAAACAGTCCTTCCACTCGTGAAGAGCCATGGTGCAGCGTCTGGATATTTAATAATGACAATGATAATGAACTTTTATTGCTTTTACGTGGAGTGGCTAATTTAAATCCTACAAGAAAGGTAGAGTTGTTATCTGTACTTTACAGATAAGTAAACAGAGGTACAGAGAAATTCTTCACACAGTTTTGGATTTGAACCTCCACAGTCAGGCTTCAGAGCTTCCCAGTTAGTTAACCACTACGCTGCAGCTCCCTTCAGGTGCTGAATAAATGTCTGTTAAGTAGACGGGGATGAGAGGATAGCGAGCTACATGGCTGCTGGTTGGATGAATGAAGTGACATTTCAGCTCGGAACGACTTCCAGGGTAACAAAAAATCAATGGAGGAGAAAAGAAAGACTAGGAGGTGGGACAGTTTCTCCTCGTGCCCCTTTCTAATAATGGGGCAATGACTCTGTTATTCATCCGCAGGCTGCGAGGGCGGCTTCCCATACCTCATTGCTGGAAAGTACGCCCAAGATTTTGGGATGGTGGAAGAGGCGTGCTTCCCGTACACAGGCACCGATTCCCCGTGCATGCTGAAGGAGGACTGCTTTCGTTACTACGCATCCGAGTACCACTACGTGGGAGGGTTCTATGGGGGCTGCAACGAAGCCCTGATGAAGCTGGAGCTGGTCCATCACGGGCCCATGGCAGTTGCCTTCGAAGTCTATAATGACTTCCTCCACTACCAGGGGGGGATCTACCACCACACTGGTCTGACAGACCCTTTCAATCCCTTTGAGCTGACTAACCACGCCGTTCTGCTGGTGGGCTATGGCACTGATCCAGCCTCGGGGGTGGATTACTGGATTGTTAAAAACAGCTGGGGCACTACCTGGGGTGAGGACGGTTACTTCCGGATCCGCAGAGGAACTGATGAGTGTGCAATTGAAAGCATAGCGATGGCAGCCACACCAATTCCCAGATTGTAGGGTGCATCTCCCAGTACTTCATGCTGACTACCCTCAGTCATGAAGGGGGATGACTTACCCACCTCCCTCTGGAGACTTTTAACGCAGCAATTTCAGAAGATTACAAATGAATTCCTATGAAGCCTTTGCCTTCAAAATTAAAACTGCCCTTGATTTTAATGTACCTTCCCATTACCCACTGGCCTAATTTTTTCTAAGTACCCAATTAAATGAGGTTTTTACAGATGAGCTATACAGTAATGGATTTTTACTGATCATTTCTAATTCAAACATGCTATATATATTTTTAAAAATCTATATGAAGATCACAAGAAAAGATGGCAATGACTCTTTTAAAATTTTTTTGTAAATGATAAGTGATATATGTTAGGGAATTTATATGTGTGCATAAGGGAACTTCTACCATTGGTTCCTTCAGTTACATCCAGATTCACTGTGTCACTTATATAAGTACTTTATTTATTTATTTTCACTGGACATGGGAGCTTTATTTTTCAACCTCACGGATACAGAGGACCGAGGGCTGGACACAGGGAGGCCAAGGGGGCTTGTGCACTCAGGCTCGGCAGTCCTGCTCCAAGGGGTGGACCTCTGGGCCAGCCAGGCTGCAGCCCCATGGTGCCACCCCAGAGGCCGGCCCAGAACCTTTGACAGATGAGGCTTTACATTTCTGTAGGTTGCTTTAGAGCTTAAGTTGTAGTTGTCCAGAAATCAAAACCACCTGGATTTTTTAAGTACCTGGTGAGGTCATCAGGTAAATTCAAGGACTTTTGAAAAATTCCTGTTTCTGATCCTTGCTAATAACATCTGACAGATGCCATCAAGATGAAGTGCTAAGGTATAAAAATACCGTATTTATGTAATATAAAATAGCAACAAGACTAAACCACATTTCTAAAGCAAGTGTGCTGTGCCAGAAGACATGGTGCAGTTTTCTGTTAAATGCATTTATAATCTTGGCATCACCTCCCACTCTTCTCAAGGAAAATATTTTAAATACAGTATTTTTCGGACTATAAGACGCACTTTACCCCAATATTTGGGAGGAAAATGGGGGTGTGTCTTATAGTCCAAATGTAGCTTACTTGGCTTGCTGGGGGGTGGGGGTGGGGCAGCAGTGGAACGGGGACACAGGAGGCAGGAGCAGGGTCTAAAACCTAGGTGTGTCTTATGGTCCGGTGCATCTTATAGTCTGAGAAATACGGTAATTTAAATAAAAGTCAGGGGATGATGACTACTGTTTAGGATCTTAAGAGGGTGGAACATTCCAGCACTTGACCAGCATGTCTAGTTGTGGTTTTGTGGGTGTCCTTCCCTGAAGCCAGCTCATGGCCAATTCATTTGGTTTCAAAAGGAGCTTAGATTTTGCAGAAGACAGAAAAGTGGTAAGAGTATTTGTATCCATTACAAAAAAGAAGAAGAAAACACAAATGTTGTAACTCCACTGGGAAAAAGGGCTCAGTGCCATCACAAGAGACGGTACAGAAACCAAAGTGCGCAAGTGGAAGGGACAGGAAATTCGCCCAGAACATGTAAAGGCTTCAGATACAAGTTTAGTGTATACAAAAAACGATCGGAAGAACTTCAGTCTTCAGTTTCAGTGACGACCTCACGGAGAAGCGCTCAGGGGTCGCAGCGGTGGGTGTCACACACCCCCTGCCCTGTTTCTCTGGTCCCTGACGTCCCCGGAGGCAGCACTGAGGCTCGCAAAGGGACCAGACCAAGAAGGGGAATGTCGATTTAGGCAAAGTTTTCAGTAATTAGTACTCACTCCTTGAGGAAGGCGTCCTCCACGTTTTCGCTGAGGACCGAGCTGCCGGTGCAGCACATGCCAGTGCACCAGCGAGGCGTCTTCTGGTTTCGGATCACGGCAGCAATGGGAGTAACCGTGCCCGGAGGCCTCCAGGCTGAGCAGCCGAATGACACACGGGAAGTGCCGGGACAGCCTAGATCTTTGGGGACAGCAGTTCCGGGAAGCAGCAGCCAGCTGGAGCACTTGCTGGTGCAGAGACCTCCACAGCTGTACAAAGACCTTCCTTCACCGTCGAAGACATGCATCCGTACTCCTCCTTGTGCTGACACCAGATGTCCCTGCGCCCAGGGCTGCAATGCTTCCTGTGTTGCAAGACTTCGAGACTTAGGCAGAGATGGTGCCAAAAGGAAGCTCCAGGTGAGCAGCTGAACCAGAACCGGGCAGGGGAGCCCAGAGTCTGTATGGGCCATGGCTCTGGGCTCAGGGGAGGCTGTAGTCAGGAAAGGGGTGCAGGCTTGCTGCCACTGGACTAACCTCACCTGAGGGCAGTTTCAGAGCCGTCTTACAGACTGAGAAACATCGGGGCACACTGCTCTCCTTTCTCCCTGCAACCCCTGGGCCCTTTTCAGGTTCAAAACAAAACTTATTTGGGAATGTTTTTTGGCCTCCATTTTCTGCAAAGTGGTCCAAACCCCTGCATAGTGCCCACTCCCCGCAGAAGCACAGGTGGATCGAAACTTAAAACAGACGGCAGATAGTAAGGGCTTAGGAGACTGCCCAGGTCCCTTCTGTGTCACCCATGGCACAGAAGCAGGCAAGGAAGGGTGACCCGCCAAGCAAACCAAACATCTCATTTACAAAGTTTATACCTGTCTTGCAACTTTAACCTTTTCTGAAAACAGTAAAACAGTCCACCAAATCTCAAGTTTGAATGTTTATCCTGTTAGTTCTGGCCTCTTTGATATGCAAAAAGAATTCTTTTTCTTCAAGTGCATCAGAGTAGAAGGGGAATCCGATTCACTCAGTCCAGTGTGTTGAACTATCACTACTCCATGGACCGGCCACTCCAGGCCTGACTCCCACGCAAGCCCCCCCTCGGGAGCCCTGTGTCCTGGACTGTGGCCCTGAAACAATATTTGCTGGTGACTAGTTCACTTCTTTCTAGATAAGAAAGCTATTGGCTTCAATAAACAAGACGTTCCATTAGACACATTTCTCTATTTATAACTTACCTAAGTGTTATCAATAGCGTCCTCTGTTTCTGAACAAGGCTGGAAAAACAAACGCACTCTTGGTGCACACAATAGACTTGTTGACTGCTTCTGGAAAATTCTGAAATGAACACTGTGACTTAACAGCTCCTTCACAAGCGAAGTAACCAATTTGTAATTTTGCAAATTAGGAAAACAGTGGGCTAAAAAACCTTCACTGTAAACAACAGGGGTGAACCCTGCTCTCTGAGGAGACCCTGCCCCTCTGGTCTGCAGAGATCCGGTTTGGTCTCACACATGGGAGAGCACAGCCAAACTTTACCTTAAAGGCATAGGTCAGAGAAGGTATTAACTAGACAGCTAAGTCATCAGTTGGTTAATTCTTTCTCTAGAACTTGAGACATTAGAAATATTTCTGAAATGAACACGTACATGAAGAAGATGTAGACCAGATAGAGCCTTACCCATGGGAACGGCCAGGAGAGGCTGTCAAGCAACGTTCAAGTTCAAGAAAATATTGTCATCCAGGATGCTCTTATGTTTTCATTACATTACAGTCTCTTTCACAAAACAGTTTCCAAAAGAAAGCAGGAAGTCTTCACTTTACTCCCAACCATTGTCTTTGATCATGTGGGCCAGCTCCTCAATAAATTTTCCTTCCTTATGTTTCTGACTACTCTCAAACGCATGTTCGTATTTCCACCCAGTGTGGTTTTTTTGCAGTATCACAGTAGGTGTCTGCGACAGCGTGCAGACCAGTGAGAAGGACTCTCCTCTGCGGGGCCATAGCCCATGTTCACCACGGAATTGAAGAGGTAGGCACATCCCTGACTTCCCTGAAAGGACTTGGAGATCAGTTCGTCGTGACTGGCCAGGTGGGCTCTGCAGTGGACACAGCTGTACATTCGGTGACAAGCTGGCAGATAAGCCTGGAAAGTTTTGGATTTTGTAGTCTTCACCATCTCTGCCGGGCACGTTTCGCTCAGCTCAGGGCTGGCACCAGAAGAAATGCGGCTCTGCTGGGCTCTCTGACAGAAGCAGCCCTGGAACATGCACACAAGAGCCGTTGATGTTCCGAAGGCGTGTGGCACTGTCCACACAGCTGGGATGAGAAACAAATGTCACAACAACCGCTGGACAGTCTGCTCCCTGGCCCACAGCACCCATCCAGCCCGGGCCTCGGTCAGCGTGGGCTCGGTTCTCAAGTGACCCGGGTGCAACCTGGGACACACTGCAGCCGTTGTCGCCTCCACAGGGCTTGAGGCCTCCTCCCACTGCCTTATAAGTACTTAAAAGAGAAAAGCATTTGAGGGTATTTCAATTAAAAAAAAACCCAGAAACTTCATGATAGGGGATATGTTCAAATAGTGACTAGTGAATGCTAAAGTCATCCCCTGCGTATTTGATGAGCCAAAAGGGAAAAGAAACAGGAATTTTGATAAAAATTTTCATATTAGTTAAACTTTTTTATGGTCTATCTTAAATTTGGAAATATTGGTTAGCCTTCATTGGGTGAGCGGTAATCCCTTAATTAGCAGAATATTAGCGGTTTAGATTTGGACGTTTCTTTGGGTCTCCAAGATATATTTCTCAGTGGTATGAAAGCTCTGTGCTGAGTAAACAGATGGCATCTATGGAAATGACAGAGTAGGCAAAAGTAGTCAGTCAAGCCCTAAAACATTGATAAGAACCATAAGCCTTTTGGAAGAGACTGCAGGTGGAAATCCTGGTGTCTAACCTCTGCCCATACAAAGAGACAGGGCTGAGAGAGAGGACAAGTACCTCATCTAAGGTCACACAGGTGCTTCATCACAGAGTCATGCATCGCACCTTGACCTGTCTCCTTGAGCAACTGAGCACAATCTCAGCACTTTCTACCAGAGCATCCAAATCCTCAGGGATACTAGATGCATGCTTGGAAGTTTTGCCTTGACATGTTAAGTCTCAGAGTTTTGCCTTAACCTCATGTCCTTTCTGCAGTGCGATTCACTACAATGACACTTTCATGCTCCTTGAACTGAAGTGGCATTCCAGGAGTTTCCCTCATGTTTAAGGTGTGGCTTCTTGAGCCTCTGGGCACACTGACACACCTTTGACCTTCTCACTACATGGTGACACAGAACTTCTGGAAGGCCTCAATGGAGGTGTAGTTTGTTACTGTGACTGACTGAATGTAATTTTAGTCCTACTTTATGCCTAGCCTTGTTGCTTTGTGAAAGTGTGAAAAGAATTTGAAATCAAGCATAAATTTATTTTGCACTAAAATTTATAAAGACACTACCTGTCTGCTTAACAGATAAGATTTTATTAACGTGTGCATGTGAGCTCATCCTCTGATTTTCTCTGGGAAAGCAAGTTGGGGGACGCGTATGAGAGCATCTTCTCATGAAGATATAGTCAGAGGACCTGTGGTTTTGCACAATTTTCTGAGGGCCCTGGCTGAGCACAGCAGGAAAATCATTCATTGCTGGTATCATGTTGTGATGCTTTAGAAAATATTGAGAAACTATATATAGGCGTGAACCTAACTGACAATGGGAAGCAGCCCTCACAGCATCATTAGTTGAGGACAGGCAGTGGCTGGAAGAAGCTCCAAGTCTTCAGAGGCTGTGGGAGGGATTGCCCGAAACGAGAGCTCCAGTTATGGCACCTCTACCTGCACTGGTCTGCTGCGGAGTCTGCTTTTCCTGTTTCTAAGTGGCAGAAAGATCACGTTTCATCCACAGTGGAGGAATTAAAGACCACGACTAAGTGAACGTGCTTCCTCAAGCCATGTGATTAAACTGTTAAGCTGTACAAAAAGCAGCAAGTTTCATTCTAAAACTTGTTTATGTTGGTGTTACTAGACCATATAATCAATGTCTGTAAACAAATTAAACTCTGAAACAACTGGGACAGCAACTCTGGCTAACCCCTCCAGAAGAACTACAGTGAAAACATGCACAGATGACACACTAGCCGCAAAGGAAAACCAAGGTTAATGAGGCAACGGCCACAGTCATGGTACCGACTTTGTGCCGTAGTAACCGGGAAAGATTTCTGGCTCTGCCACTTGCTACCGTGAGACCTTGGGCAGTTTCCGTAAACTACCTGTGCTTCATTTTCCTCATTTGTAAGTGGAGATAATGGAATAGTTATCTTTTACTGAAGTCTTCCTCCCTAAATCCTTGCTATTGCAACAAAGGAACCAAACGGATTTGCACTTTTGGGTGACATCATTTGCCTTCTTTAAAGTCAGTCCTTCCACTATCCCAAGTGGATGAACTAAACTACGTTCAGGTAATGAAATTTCCCTATCCGTCCAAACTTGCTCAAGGAACTATGACCTCTCACCACTGAACTCAGGGGATGAATAGGTTTGGATAGGAAGAGATATATATATATACTTGCTTCCCAGAGTTCTCTGAGAATTAAATGCCTTCAGATATGCAAAGTATGCAGAACAGTGCTTGGAACATAATAAGTCTGCTTTTTCTGAACTCAATATGTAGAGTAATCTTTTGCTTTGGGGAACAGCTATGACATAGACTATTAATAGACAAGACCTACCCTATGACAAGGAGGGGCTTAGGGGGTTTCTTTTTCAAAGGGAGAAAACTGCCTTGGCTGGGTGGCTCAGTTGGTTGAAGCATTGTCCCCATGCACCAAAAGATTTCAGGTTCAATTCCTAGTTGGGGCTTTTACAGAAGGTAACTGATGTTTCTCTCATTTTGATACATTCGCTCTCTCTCTTCCTCCCCCCCTTTCTCTCTCTCTAAAATTAATAAATATCTCAGGTGAGGATTAAAAAATAAAATAAAAATAAAAGGAGAAAACCAACAGAGGAACTCTGGTACAAAGAATCCCACAGAGAAAAACCTTCAAAAACTATATATTAAGGAGACGGTTTGATTTTCTAGTGTGGAGGTTAGACTTCCCTCACCACTCCACAGCCGCTGCTGCCTGCGTGGAGAGAACAGTGTGAGGTGATCCAGTTTAGAAGGCTATGGCAGAGCTGAAAAGTCTCTAACGGAGAGGGAAAGGTCACTAGCTTTGAAGCAAAAAAGACTAAGGTGGTGACAGTTGGATTTTCCCATTTGGAATTTTCCTATTAGGATAAGATGAACATAACAGATTGACACAATGGTGTGGGCAGGTCACCTCAGTCCACCTCTGTCATTAAAATAAAAATGGGTTTTGCAGGTCAGATAACATGGCTGGGCTTCCAGCTAATAAAGATAAATCTAGACCTCAGTGTGTCTAGAACTTTCTACTGTGCCCACTGCCTCTTAATTAAGAAAAATGGAGAGGGCGAAACGTGAGACAAATGACTTCACTTTGCCCTGTTAAAATCATTTCTAAGATCCTTTCCAGCTCTCACATCGTTTTCTGGCCTCATAGGGGAAAATGCTCTGAGCTCCAATCCATGTGATTTGGAAGGTTGAACATTTTTCTTCTAAACCTAGTGATGTAATATTTATATCTCTTAATTGTAGTAAAGATTTATTTTTGGTTTAAAGTTAAATAGAAACTTCCTGACCAAGATGGGCTAGCTTTAGATATATCAGATTCTTCTGCTCTGGTGAGAAGTGTGTGGATTTGAAATCGCATATTGCTGGTGGGTCAGTTAGCCATTGGACCTGTTTCATTAGCTGTGAAATACTGACCTCATCGAACTGTAGTCCTGACTGCCGCTGTAAATTTGCCTGAAATTGCCTGGGCTGTAAAATCATTGAAACCTCGGCAGACCTGGCCATGCCACGCAATGTTCTCAGAGTAATAACGCACGGAAATTACAGGAGGTGAACTGGACAGAAAATGCAACACAAGGCTTTGTTGATCTCTTCCTTTTTCCTTTCAGAAGTCCATTTATTGAGATCCATTTCCTTTAAGTGCTTTTTAAGAGTTAGCAAAAGTGAAAAATTTAACCTCTTCTTTTCTGATCTTGAGACTGTGATGCTGATGTAAGACTTCGATTTTGAACTTTCTGTTTTAAAAGGCAATTTGTTTTTTGAAATTCAATTCTTTAGGCAGTTAAATAGGGAAAGAGTGATAAACTCCAAACTAGAGAGTTGAGCAAGGGGAACAGCTGACTTGTTCCTTCCTCTAATGCAAAAGCCTAAAGAGAGTGAAATCCTAGCAGTCAATTGAAAAGAACTAAGATGGAGAAACAGCCTTCCCCTGAGGAAATGCCGGAAATGCCAGGGTGGTCTGCTTGTGCATTAAAGTAATTGTTGAGATAATTTTTGTTCCTGTACTATATTTTCTTTTTTTTTTAAATTACTTTATTGTTCTTCAATTACCATTGTCTGCATTTTCTCCCCTCCCCCCCATCCAAACCCACCTCCCTCCCCTGCCTCCACCTTCCCCCTTGGTTCTGTCCATGTGTCCTCTATAGTGGTTCCTGAAAACCCTTCTCCCCATCGTCCTCTCCCTCCTCCCCTCTGGCTATTGTTAAATTGTTCTTAATTTCAATGCCTCTGGTTATATTTTGCTTGCTTTTTTCTTTTGTTGCTTATGTTCCAGTTAAAGGTGAGATCATATGGTATTTGTCCCTCACCGCCTGGCTTACTTCACTTAGCATAATGCTCTCCAGTTCCGTCCATGCTGTCGCAAAGAGTAGGAGCTCCTTCTTTCTCTCTGCTGCGTAGAATTCCATTGTGTAAATGCACCATAGTTTTTTGATCCACTCATTTACTGATGGGCACTTAGGTTGTTTCCAGCACTTGGCTATTGTGAATTGTGCTGCTGTGAACATTGGACTGCATAGGTTCTTTTGGATTGGTGTTTCAGGGCTCTTAGGGTATAATCCCAGCAGTGGAATTGCTGGGTCAAAAGGCAGTCCATTTTTATTTTTCTGAGGAAATTCCATACTGTTTTCCACAGTGGCTGCACCAGTCTGCATTCCTACCAACAGTGCACTAGGGTTCCCTTTTCTCCGCATCTTCTCCAACACTTGTTTGTTTATTTGTTTACGATGGCCCTGTACTATATTTTCTTAAACTTCAAAAGTATTGAATAGTTTCAGTGTAGTGTAAGACAAATGATAGAAGATGAATTCTTATAGTATCAGACTTTTGTACCCACATTCTCCTTTTTGTGGGTTTTCTTGAGAGATAAGAGAAAAGCCAATTTTTCCTTCAGATAGCTCTTCCTGTGCCATCATAGAAAGTGCACAGTATTCCCAGAAGACCGTAGACAGTCCAAGTTAGCAGGCTAAGATTCAGTTGCGTAATTGAATGAGTCTATGAGAGAAAGTAAACAACATAGTGAGGTGCCATCAAAATGTAATAGACTTTGGATTCAGTCCTGTTTCTGAGCCTTTGGTCCTCTGATGTTTGTCCTTTGGACTCTGAGTCCAGTTACTGAACAGAGAGCTCCAGTCTCAGTGTCTTTGCCTATTAAAAGGTGACGCCAATACTCTCAAGGGTTGTAACAAGATTTAAAAGAAGAAATGAGTGTTTATATATTAGCCTTCTTCATGTTTACAAAAAGTTTAAAGCGGTTTACAAAGGTAAAGCATGCCATACAAAATAAGTTCAAATAAGTGAACTGAGTAAAGGAAGATTCAGGTGGAAAGGTAAGTTGTGACTGAACAAAGTCTGCACAGAGAGTGCGGCACCTTCGCTGATGCATGGTGGAATTATTCTTAAAACAGTGCTTCACAACCAGAGGTGATTTTGTCCCTCAGGACATTTAACGATGTGTGCAGACACTTGGGTTGTCACACTAGGGGAGAAGACACACTCCACAACGAAGGACTATCTGTCGGCAGTGCCGAGGATGAGAAAGCCTGCCTGACAACATGCTAACTCCCTCACACTTTTACTTTTTTTTATTTTTTCTGGCACAAAGTGAATGTTACAGACTGAAAGAGGGAGAAAATTCTGAGGACTAAAGTTATCCCAGAAGCTTCCAGAGAGTGTACAGAACTTGAGCTGAGCTGTGAAGGATCCAGAGGAGAAGTCAAAGACAAGGAAGCTGAGGGAGTGGGTGAAGACTGAAGTCATGAGGGAAGATAAGGGCAAGTCCCCTTATTTCAATATGACACACTGAGCACTGTCTGAGTAGCCCCCAACCATCAGGAACTCACTAATAAGCTTTTTAAAAGATATAAAACTTATTAAATACATAGCCATAGTTAATCTTGAGAGTTGGCTCATTAGTGGACCAGACTTTGGATGAATCATTTTAACAAAAGAGGAGGGGAGTAAATAAGGAGGTAGAATGATGATTGGAAGTCCACGTGTGTAAACACGTCGTACAAGGTAAAATACAAGGTAGACACATCAACTTGCTAAACATGTGACCAAGCTAAGGATAAGAAGAAAGGTCAATTGCAATACTTTTGCTTAGAAAAAGCATTTGTTTAAAGCATCAATCCTTCGCTCTTGTTAAGTCATGTAAGACCATGGATCCTTTTGAAATAAAAAACTATGGGTACTTTCCCAGAAAAATGCACATGCTCATCCTAAATTTTGCACAGATTTCCAGCATATCTTGGAGATGTACAAACCCCAGTGCAGTGAAGTATACTTTTGTGTGTATGGCATCTTTTCTCTGGCCAAGTAGCTAGTCCAAAGTGCAGATATTTTCACTGTGTTCTTTGAGCTACAGGCTGCAGGGAACCTTTGAAAAGTCTTGACAGGTGGGATGCAGGGGGCCTGTTCCAGGTAGATAACTCAGCTTCCAGTCATAACCCCACTCTGGGTCAAACCCTGTTTGGAAACAGCTCCCCATGAGTTCTCTGCATCTTAGTGGTCTCCGTTCCCAGCCTCTTGTCTTGGTTTCTCTGGGGTCAGGACCTAGTCTCACCCCCACCATCACCATCTATGTTACTCTGACCAGTAAATCCTGGTAACTTCCGTCCTTTCACCAGTGGCAAGACTTTCCTGCTGCCCAGTGCCTGTCTGCAGGCGCAGTTCATTCTCTGCAGCCCCTGGACTCCCCGGCACTGTGCTCCTGCGGTCCACAGGAGCGACACCTTTACTTCTCCCTCCCCTGACTTACTGCTGCCTCTTCCCCTTGACTGCGCACTGCAGCAGTCTCACTCAGCGGGTACCGCTCACTGCCAAGCTATACTTTATTTTTGCAGCCAGTTAGCTCTGTTTTTATTGGCAATAGTAATAACTGCAATTTATCAAGGTCTTACTTTGTGCAAGGTGAAGTGGTGAGCCCTTAACATACACTGTTTCCTTCAGTTCCTCGTAAAGATCCTATCTTACCGACAAGGAATCAGAGCACTTAAGTAACTTGCCCCAAATCACAGAACTCATCCATTTACTTGGGATTTGAACCCGGGGGGGTCTCTGCTCTAGAACCACAGCTCTTAAAGACTCTGTACTTCTTCCCTCAAGATGTCCTTCCTTTGCCTGCCTTAGTGGTGTGTTGATTTTTCAGGGCCTGGTGCCTTTTGTTCTTCCTGTCTTTTTGTAACTGTCATACTTTGCACAATTGCTGAGAGATGAGAAGTTTCCTTCATCATTTAAATCAGGATGAATGACAGAAGGGTGGGCTCAGGGAGGGAGGCGCAGTCAGGAGGGGGACAGTGAGAGAGGGGCGATGGCGTCCTATACTTCAAACATATTGCGTTTCAGCCGACTGCCACAACAGAAACGGCTTCTCCTTTCAACAAGCGTCTCACCAGAAATGTGATAAGATTCTTAGGAAGGATTTGTCAAACCTAATGTTCAGCAGATTTGCAACAATTGCTATAAGCTCAAATGGAATATAGTTTCTGGCAATGCCCTGGGCCCTCCAAGGGAGAGTGGATTATTTTACTTGGTACACAATGGTAAAGAAGGTATTAAGGATAGCAACCTTCTTTCCAATATAAAAATATATATATAAATAGCCCTGGCCAGTGTGGCTCAGTTGGTTGGAGCATCATCACCCCATGGACCAAAGGGTCACGGGTTTGATTCCTGGTCAGGGGACATACCCAGGTTGCAGGTTTGATCCCTGGTCAGGGTACACGTGAGAGGGCAACCAATTGATGTTTCTTTCCCACACTGATGCTTCTCTCTGTCTCTGTCTCTGCCTGTGCCTTTCTCTCCCTTCTCTCTCTAAAAGCAATTAAGTCCTTGGGTGAGGAGGTGGAGATAGATACATATGAAGAAAGATGGTTGAGGCCCTCTCTGCTACATTTCATGCACCTCAGCATGCTGGCGGAAAGCCATCAACCCAGCATAGGTTCACAGAACTGTAAGAGAAAGTTGAAAGTCCACCTGGGCACTCAGTAATTTCGTGTTTGTTTGAACTGCCCACCCTTGAGCTTTTGAAGTTTGGAATAACAAAGGAATAAAACAGAAAGAGGCCCTGTAGTTTTGCATGATTTGTCATGGAATGCAGCTCAGAGCCCTTTACCACTAAGAGCGCTGGCTTTGGCAAGCATTCAGGAAACATCTCTTGGGGGAGCCTTCTGTTTTTATGATGGAAAAAATTTGTACAATTTATCACAGCATTGTTTACAGTTATTAAAAGTTGGAAACAACCTAGAAGTTCAACAAATAAGTAGATTATTTATAGGATACGAGCTTGACAGTATATTATACAATATTAAAAATAACTATGCTGCCAATGTAACCACATTAAGAAGTGTTTATGTTATGTAGAAAATGATGCTGTTTTGTTAAGTAATAAGCAAATGGGCATGTAAGCACCTTCAAAAGGGCAGGAGGATTATGAATATCTTAAATGGCTTCCTTTGTTGTTTTTGTTACAATAGCCTTTCATAAATAGCAGGAAATGTAATCAAAATTTGCATAACCAAGAAACCCTCATCACATAAATATGCTCAAGTCTCTCTCCCCTCATAAAAAGCTGCCAACTTTTCATCCTATTGCAAATATCACATCACTTTCCTTCTCCGATAGCTAAGCTTCTTCAAAATAGTTTCTTTCACCTTCTCACTTTGTTTTTTCCCCAATCTATTGAAATCTGCATGCGCCAGATCACTTCTTTGAAACTGTTTACATCAAAGTAAGCAAACCTCACTTTGTTGCTAAAAGCAGTTTTCAGTCTTTACCTCCGCATTTGATGTTCTGTCATGCCTCCCTTAACCTGGCCGTCCCAGCTTTCAGGTCTCTATTTCTTTGTAGTTCTCTTTGCAGGCCTTTGGTCCTCCACTCATTCCTTAATGTTTCCTTCCTCCAGCTTTTTTACCAGTCCCTTTTTCCCTGTCACATGCATTGCTCTTTTTGGACATGTTTACTGTCAGCATATATTGTCTATGTGCTGGTGAATCCCAAATCCAGTCTTCATCTCAGGAGCTCACGTATTAGTTATCCATTCGGGCGTAACAAATTACCCCAAACTTAGTGGTTTAAAACGTACACATTTGTTATCTTACAGTTGTAGGTCAGGAATCTGAGCACAGTTTCACTGGATTCACAGCTCCAGGACCTCTTAAAAGGCTGCAATCAAGGGGTCAGCCCATGGTCTGTAGTCCCGCCTGAGGGCTCAAGGAGAAGGTCACTCACAGACTGTAGGCAGTATTCAGTTCCTTGCAGGTCCTTGGATTAAAGTTTCTTGCTCACTGTTGGCCAGAGGCTCTCCTCAGTGCCTTGCCATATGGGCCTCTCCAATATGACAGCTTGCTTCATCCAAGTGTGCAAGCTGTGAAAGAAATTCAGAGAGCGGGTTAGTAAAATAGGATTCAGTCTTTGTAATGTAATCAGGAAAGAGGTGATGTCTTTAATGGTCCCATAGTCTATTGGTCAGAAGCAAGTTATTCACAGAGAGAGTATTGCAGAAAGACTGCATATCAGGAGATGTGGATCATTACGGCCGTCATAAAGATGTCTGTTGTAATTCTAAACCAGATAGCTCACTTCCAACTTAGGCATAGATGTACAAGTCCCATTAGCAAGTGCAAAATGCATTAACCTGAATACATAGCCCTTTTTTCACCCCCAAAGCATAGTTAGTTTTCCACCCCCAAAACATAGTTTTCCACCCCCAAAGCATAGTTTTCATCCTTTTAGTTAATGGCATCAACATACACACAGTTTCCCAAATCAGAAATGTAGGTGTTATCATTGATTTCTTCCTCTTCCTCAGCCACAACATTCAGGTAGTCACGACCTTCTATCAATTCTGACTTCTAAATATCTACTAAATCTGTTTTCGCCCATGTCTGTCTTATCATGATCTGTGACTTGTGTGATTGCTCTAGGTTCCTAGTGTACCTTTCCACTTCCAGACTTGTCCTCTTCCAACCCTCGCCAGAGCAATGGTGACAAACGTCACACCCCTGGTTAACGTCTATAGTGACGCTCCGTAGGTCAGGAATATTTTGAGGTGGACAGGCTAGTAGCGTGAACATTCACACTCAATAAACCTTTGGTTTCCATAAGGCAGGCTACAAAAACTTAAACTCAGCACCATCTTCTTCATAGGGATCCATGGAAGATGAACGACGAATATTACAAGGGAAATATCTTCCTATCTGAATAACAGCCAAACTCCTTAACAGGATATAAGTGCTTTAGTGTGTTGTCTCAAATGTGGCGGATGTCATGTTAAAACAATTGTATTTGTGTGTAGTAACTGCTATTGATTGTTCTTTAAAATATTATCTTTCGGGAAGCTTGAATCCCTTGAAGATATTTCAGTCCTAGAGTGTACCTTTCCAGGCATTGTCATTTATAAAAAGTTTCATACCAGTTCTAAGAATCTCAGACCTATGCATTTTAACATCTGAATCTCTGACTCTCAGTCCCCAGGGTGACAACGTACGGACAGGAAGATGCTCCTGTGTAGGCCCTGGCAGAGGCCGGGCCTGCACCTGTCAAAACAGAGCTCTGATTCCTCCCCAGACTTTCGGTTCTAGATGCCCAGAATTTTGACTTGTGTCCTGCTTTTAACAAAGCTCCTCTTTTTTCTAATCTGATTGTAGGATGGGGATGATGAAGAGTGAAACTGACATTTCCTAATCCTTTGTAACATGATCAGTCAGCAAATATTTCTCCAGCTGTCGTCCCCTGAGGCTGCTGAAGCCAGCCCTGAAACCTTGGCTGGGGAGCTGTCTATGCAGAAGCAGACCTGAACGTGCCAACGGCAAGCTGGAGGCCAGACGCCTGTGCCTGTTTCAGTCGGGCCTGTCCCTGCCTTCAGGGTGTAGATTACTGGATTCCCTACGATATACCTCACCCTTAAATTCAATTTTAACTGGATCAGTTTCCCAGGCCTATAAAACAGTTGATACTCGTTATCCTGACAGCCCCGTTAAAAAGGAGATTTGAAAAATACTGTTTTCACAGACACAAATGAGAAAGAATTAAAAATCCCCTAAGACTGTATTTGACGGAGGTGTTTTCCCATTAAAAAAATGAGTCGTGTTTCTGGGTTCTCGCTGGCAGCTGCATTATCCTGGTCACTGCCAACAACTCTGGCATCAATGCTGATCTTCAAATATCCTGGGTTAAAGGAGAGCTTAAAACACTTAACACTGAGTTACTTAGAAATAAGACGTTGTGTTAACCTGATTATGAGATACTACGCCCGTGCAAATGGCCATGATAATAGGCAAGGTAATTAGCTATAAATGGTATTGTTTATACTGAGACAGAATGGATAAGTTTTAATTGTCCATTTTACAGATGTGAAAACTGAGGTTCAGCAAGACCAAAAGCCTGGCTCACCATATTTGGAAGAACCAGTACTTGATCTCACAGCTTGAACCTAAGCCAATTCTGTTTTCATTTTGCCACATTCTTTTCGATGTTTATTTTATGTAACGCAATGTAGTAGGCATTGAGTTAGTAATTCTCCCTTAAACTGTACCTGACAGAAGATTATACACCACTCTTAGCCAATAATGACTTGGAGAATTATTTATGCCTTCCTTAGCATTAGTACTTTAGCACTGCTTTTGAAGGTAATTATCCTAGCTGTGATTGCTCTATTATTATAAAACAGGTGTGGGCTTGGTTGTCCACCAAAATGCCCCTAAGTAAATATGTCCCAGTGCCATAAATAAGGATTACCAAGTTCTTTATTTCCAGAAAATTTATTTTAAGTAGGACTCCTGCCTCTTTAAATTCACCATCCTCTTACTCATCCCCTCACGCCACTTAATGCTTTGGGATTTCCAAATGGTGCCTTGTGAGGCCAGGATGTAGTCTGTCTCCTCCATGTTGAAAACCAGTACCATTAACTTACTATTTTTCAATTTGACGATAAGTCTGGTTTATCTCAGTCCTGTGCATATCGCTTCCTGTCCTTTGTTCTTTTTCATGGAGACAAGAGATCAGAAGTCGCTGAGGGAAGGAAGAGTCCATTGGAATAGTGTCACAAAGCTCTACTTGTGAAGCACTCCGGGGCCTCAGAGGTGGTTGGTGTGGGACAAAGGGAAACAACAGTCCAGCACATGGGCTCCAATGACACCTGGGGATGGGGCCCAGGCAGTGTTGATGTTTAAGGGGACTAATCTACAGGTGATGGAACATGGCAGCCCACTGGGTACAAATGGTGGCATAACATGATTCTGAAGTTTGGCCAAAGATCCCCAGATAAGCAGTACCTGGAGGAAGTAGGTAGGCATGGTGTCAGGACCCAATAATCTAACAGGGAAGCATGGTATGTGGATTCAGGAAAGTAGGCAAGGCTTGGGCAGGGGGGCGGGTTGGAGAGTGTTCGAGGTTCTGGGGAGGAAAAAAGGCTGCAGCACTGGGCTTGTTTCACCCCTCGCACACTGGGTGGTAACAGTGCTGAATAGACTGGCCTGCTAGTGACGGTGGGGTCAGTGGGGAGCAAGAGTGTGTGCAAGGAAATAATATAATCAGACCTTTGATAATATTTTTATCTGTTTTTAAGGAAAGTTTGAAAGGAAGAGAAGACTGGAAATAGTGAGACTAATTAGAAGGTTGTCAATATCTTCAAAGCATGTCTGTCTCATTGTTATCCTTGTCGGACTTATTTTTCCGAGCATCTGTAGGTGGACGACCCTTACCTGTTATCTGTTTCTGTATCGTGCTTCCCTAATGAGATTGTAAACTTTGATGAACTTGGTGAATTTAATTGTTTCATAGCATTAGGTCCATAATAAACAATCGGAAAAACACATGGGTGCTGTTCAGTGGAGAAGAGAAAGCGTGGCGAGTGAAGCATAGCATGCGCAGAGCAGTGGAGGTCTGGGATGCTTTGCAGGCTATCGGCATGGAAACGCGGAAAGGCGGGTTGACTCGTGCAGCAAGGTGTGATCACTGGGCACCTTTCTGAATCACAAGTCACACCAGTATGTTCAGTGTTTGAAACTACAGGGTGGGGCAAAAGTAGGTTTACAGTGGTTTGCGTGGAGAATAACACAGTAATTAACAAATAATAATGTAACCATAAACTCTGTGTCACGCACTCACAACTGTATACCTACTTTTGCCCCTCCCTGTGCATTATTTTATATCCTCGTCATTCAGCTTGTTTGTGTTTCATGGGTGACTTGTAAACAGTACAGAGTTGGGTCATTTTTAAAATCCAGCCTGACCTGTTAGTGTGTTGAATCCATTTGCACATAATACAGTGATTGAGATGGTTGGATTTTAGTCTACCATCTCTGTGTTTAAATTCTTCAAAAATTTTTTTTATTGATTGAGTTTTAGAGAGAGTGAGGAAGGAAGAGAGAAATAGGAAGGGGGGAAGAGAGAGAGAGAGAGATCTGTTGTTCCACTCACTTATGCATGCACTGGTTGACTCCTACAGGTTCCCTGACCGGTAATCAAACCAGCCTGGTGTATTGGGATGGCACTCCAACCAACTGAGCTACCTGGCCAGGGCTTGGTGTTCAATTTCTATGTGTCCCATCCACTCTGTATCCCCCTCTTCCTTTTTTCTTGCCTCCTTTGGTTGATCTGAGTTTATTATTGCTTTTGTTATATTCTATGCAGTACAATCTTCAAATCCCCAGATCCTCATAATTAGTATGAGGCCTGGAGTGCTGGAGGACTCCTCTAGGCTTACTGGGCCCTGTGCACCTATGTCTCGGGATGAGTGATCTCTTGGCAGCACTCCTGCCCCCTCCAGGGTGATGGAACGCCACCTCCTTGGTCTCAGTGCCTGGGTGCAGAAGGCTTCTCTCAGTTACCTCTCTTCACCCTCAGGCTTAGGCCGTGGACACTTGCACCATAGAAAGAGTCTCTTTCATTTCCTCCTCTCTGTCCCCAATCTTCCTTGTGAGCTGTCCATGAAGGTCCGGGTGAAGAATTAACTGGGAGATGTGGAGATCTTTGGGCCTCAGTGTTTAAAAATTAATTAAATTTTCATCTACTTTCTTCTACCCACGGCAGCTTCCTCCACCTCTCACTGCTTTCCAAAGGTAAGCCCTTTCATCAGAGAGGCTTGTCACCTTTTGCATTTTAGTTCATTAGGTGACCTTGCGCCCTCAGATCTCCAATAGACTAAACATTTTTTAATGGTTTTGTATATTCCCTAGCTTGTTCTCCTTATTAGAGTGGAAGCAACATTCTCTTTTGACTTTCTGCCTCCTAAGGAAATGGAGAACACAGATGATGCATTTTTCCATACTTAACATAACTGTTGGCACCTGATTGGTGCTCAGGCAAGATTTGCTGAGCCCTGGATGGAGGCCTCGTTGGCTGGAGCGCCGGCCCATGCACCACGGGGGGTACAGGTTGATTCGAGGTCAGGGAATGTGTGGGAGGCACCGGATCGATGGACTTCTTTCTTCTTATGACCAGAACAGCAAGACCTTTATGTTCTGTAAAAGCAAAGACAAACTAAAATACCATAAAAAATACCTGGGATACTAGATATAAAGAAGCTATTTTTTGTTGCCCTGAATCTATTACTTACTTAGAGAGGTTGACCCTGAGAAGAATTTGAAGGAAACTAGAGCATAAAAATAAACTACTAAAAAAATTTAATACAAGGAACTAAAGAGATTTCTGAGTTATATGAAAGGAAACAAAAGATATCTGTGTTGTTAGGGACTGAATTTGCTTAAATACAATATATCAAAGGAAAACTCATCACTAATGTATGCAGGCGTATATGTGTATATGTATTTATAAACTCATATGTATGCATCTGTACTTATACATATATGTGATGTGTGTGTGTATGTGTGAGAGAGAGAGAAAGAGAGAGAAGAGAAATTGAGAAGTGAAACCAATTGCTAAGGCAAATCTGAAGTTTCCGTCATCGACTTGCAAATGGAAACTGGCACTGTGCCTGGAATAAAGATGAAACATTTTGACTTGGCTTTCTTCCAGCTGCAATTGTTGGGGTGGGAATTCGCAGCACAGAGGCACTTCCTTCGGGTGCCTGTGCTTCAGAGATAGTCACACGCAGGCCTCCTGTGCCCCTCTGGAGCTCCCGCTCAGTCTGATCCTGGAAATGCTGAATACCTGACTCACCTCTTCATGCATCTGAGGCTATTTTATCACAGGGCTTGACATGTTGTAACTCTAAAATCTGTAGCCCTGCCGTGAAGCTAGATTGCTGCCTCACAGGAGGAAGAGCGGGGAGTATGCCTTCCGAAAAACCAGCATGCAGAGGGACCTTGTCTGAACCCTTTAAACTCATCAAATGGACTCAGGGCTGTGAAATATTTACCTGGGTTATTTTGAGTCACATAAATTTCCAATTTCTTTGCACACAATTAGTTTTATTCTTAATTTTACCAGCAACACTGAGAGGTAATCTTTGTATCATGAAGTCTTCTCTATTTTATCTTCTGAGTGATTTTTATAAAAACCAAATCTATCTCAAATTATTTTTTTAAATTGCATTGGTTAAACTCTTTACAAGATTGCCACTATCTTGGATTAAAATCCGAGCTGAGAGTTAGTGTAACATAGAGGTTAAGAGTACAAACCCTTGAGTCAGATGAGCAAGCTTCGGTTTCAGGTTCTAATACTTTCTTACCTGTCTATATTTCCGTCTCCTCATCTGGCAAATGAGGAAAATGAGATCACCCCTCTCATACAGTTGTCAAGAATATTAAAGAAGATAATTTACCTAAAGCCATAAACTCAAAAGTTGCCTTGTACACAGTAAGTGTTTGATGAACACTAGATACTGCTCCTATTAACGAAGAATGCAAGACCAGCTGTGATGGAAACTTAGTCAACTTTCAATTTCCTGTGTGTCGAAACTTGGCTAGATTTCTCCATTCATGGTTTTGTCCACTATTCATAGCAACCCTGGCAACCAGACAGTACGTACCCTTCTTTTCAGGCATATCAAGGAGTTACTTCATCATCATCACTATCATCATCATCATCATTACATTTTTCTTCATCATTTCAATTGAAGTCACTTCAATTTTATAGAGAAAGTAATCCTTTCGTATAGACTTGAATAATGAAAACGAAGGACCTCAGTCTGGGAGGAGATCAAGAGAGACGTGTTGCCAGGAGCAGAGACAAGAAACAGGCCACTCAGTGTTCTACCTCTGAATCCAGTATCTTCTCGAAACACAGCAGCACTGACATGTTTCTGAATTTACCCTGCTTCGTTATAATACAGTATCTATTTTGGCCAAAGCTACCTTCTCCTTGTCAATCAAAAAGTCCCGATGGCTACTGTGTGGGTTCGGCATCGCCCCCAAACCGAAAGCTCACTGGTTCAATTCCATGCAGGGAACACGCCTGGGTTGTGGGTTCTACTCTCACACTGATGTTTCTCTCCCTCTCTTTCTCCTTCCCTTACCCTCTCAATAAAAATGAATAAATAAAATCATTTTTAAAAGGTCTCAGGTGGTGTGATGGATAGTCTTTGAACAAAGAATCGGGTTTGTTGTGGGGAGGGCAAGAGACAGACACCAGCTCTGTGACCAGAGGGTGAAGTGACAGCCTGTTTTGAACCTCAAGAGATCCTACTCATCTTCCCTCAATCCAATAGCTTCTGCTCACTTTGCACTGACACATCTAAAAGTCGCTACTGAAAGGGCTCTACCCCAATAGTGGCAATTTTCTCAAAGTGGACCTGGCAGCCTCCACCTCCAGATATGAATTTTTATTTCTATCTCCCTGGACATTGTGCTATGTGACCAACTCACATGCCTCATAGGAGGAAAGCATGCTGCTGATGAGCTAAATGTGGAGACGGTAGATGGAACTGATGAGGTCTCAGAGAGAATCACACTAATGCCAGAACAAGCTAGCCCAGAGGACCCCGGGCATGGAGGCCGTTCCCCAGGCCGTTCCCCAGGTTGTCAGGGACAATGAACATGGTAACTACAAACAAGTTCTGTCAGTAATACGAAACTCACATTCTTTGCCCATGAATTCCCACTACAAACCCTTTGTTCTGCTTGATTCCATGTAAAGTGTTCTCAAATTTTGTCAGGAAAAGGGTTAAAGATATAAACTTTTATATGGAAAGTCATATTCTAAACTGGATACTTGTTTCTTAAATAATTGTTGTTGGCTCAAAACAGCCATACTTTTTTGTCCCTTCCCTTTCTCTCCTGTCTCCATTTAATTTTACTTAATCTCATCCATTACTCTAGCTTCCAAATCTATATAGAGTGGGTATATATAATGGATATATATACATGTATGTGTATGTATATATATTCCTAAAAAACCCAATGAGCAAAACTGACTCAGTATAATTGTTCAATTCTGAATGTGAAAAATCTTAGACTTAAACTATGTGAGACTGAAAAACAATGGGGCTATTTAATTAAATAGATACATATAGGCTAACAGAGTTAAGAAAACATTTATTGTAAGTTTCTTATTTTTTAAAATCTTTATTGATTGATTTTGGAGAGAGAGGGAGAGAACCATCTATCTGTTCTGCTTATTTATGCATTCATTGATTGATTTTTGTATGTGATCTGACTGGGGATTGAACCTGCAACCTTGGCGTATCTGGACAATGCTCTAACCAACTGAGCTGCCCAGCCAGGGACAGTTTCTTATTTTTAACGCAAATCATGCACAGATAAAAGGTGTGGCACAGCAACTTCACCCCCAGCTACATTTCCTTCAAGCATAAAGCTATGCATAGATGTTTTCAAGCGTCCCAGATCTCAGGAAATATAAAATCCATGAGCTACTTTTGTAAAACAAAAAATCTATTTGATGATGAGGCCCAGAGGATCAACAGTTGTATTTTAAATAAGAACTCTGGAAATGGATAAAATGGGGTAAAATCCTAGCATTGAATTGTTTAAATGTATTGTTTAAAGTTAACCATATGTAGGAGCTATGGTTATAGAACAGAATTTATGTTATAAATATACAACCTTTTAAATATAATGACATAACAATCAAAAGAATTAGGTAAAAGAAAGGAAAAAGGAATAAAATATAATTGTACTTATTTGTCACCTATCAAAGATGGCAGTGAACAGAAATTCTGAAATTGAAAAAATACTTAAAAATATGACTAACATCTCAACTTCCAATGCATACATGTAATAAATAGAAATATATTTTAGGAATTATCTCTTGTGATATAAAAATAATTTTAAAATACAATAATTCTCTTGGAGTCACTTTTAAAAGTAACCATTTTTCCTTTAGAAAACATAAGATTTAGAGGAAAATAGGATAATACAGACAGTTCCATTCCCCCCTCCCCCCAGCCAGTTTCCCTGTTACTAACATCTTACATTAGATCGGTACATTTGTCATTATTGACACATGCTAACTAACTAAAGTTCATAGTTCAGTTTCTTAAAGTGTCTCGATTTTACCTGATCTTTCTCTGTCCCAGGACGCCATCCCGATACATCAGGTTACAGCTGCTGAGCGTGTCTGCTTAGGCTTCCGCTGGCCACGCCCATTTCTCTGGCTTCCCCTGACGTTGAAGACCTAGACAGCTTTGAGGAGAACCGCTTAAGCAAAGTGTGGAATGTCTACCAACTGGGATTTATTTGATGTACTTTTGTGGTTAGACTGGGGTTATGGGTTTTGGGGAGGACAGTCACCAAGGTACAGTGCCATTTTCATCACTGTATATCAAGGGTCCATACTGTCAATGTGATTTATCACTAATAACCTTAATCACCTGGCTGAGGTAGTGGGTGGTTGTCAGGTTCTTCACTTTATTCTTTTTCCCACTTTTTATACTTTACTCTTTGGTGTGAAGTCACTATACCTAGTTTGACCTTAAGGCACTAGGCATTATGCTTCACCTTTTTAAGGGTGAAGTATCTTACGATTTTTCTGCAGAGATTTGTCTATTCTGTTATTAGTTTATTATCAGTGTGGTTGATGGATATTTATTTTCTAATTTGTGTTATAATCCAATACTACTTTACTAAATTTGCTGCTCAGATCAGTTCACCTCAATCAGTTTTGTCATGGGCGTGCTCTCAGTTGGCTCCCGTATCTCTTTCAGACGTCCCCATCCTTGGGGGCGCGGTTTGCACTTCCTTACCTCCTGGCACCACAAAATGCTCCGGGATCATCTTTTGTGTTTCCTGCTCCACACCTGGAATCAGCCATTACTCTAAGCAGTCCTAGACAGGGCGAGGAAATATCTGTGTGTATACTAAGCCATTTTCTATATGTAATTTATATTTTTAAAGTAAAAATAAATTGACTACATTAAATTTAGGAAATATACATAAATCAACCCCACATGGCTTAACATTTTCTATCTATCTACAATCATACCTCATTTTATTGTGCTTAGCTTTATTGTGCTTCACAGGTGTTGCGTTTCTTACAAATTGAAGGCAAGACCCCTCACCTGCAAACTCATTAAGACTTCCTTTACTGTGATACTCACCTCATTGCTGTGGTCTGGAACCAAGCCTGCGATATCTCCAAGGTATTCCAGTGTCCGTCTATCCCTCTCTCTGTACATGTGTATATAGATAATTCTGGAATGACATATTCCTAATATTACTGATCATTATTTTTGGGTGATGAGATCCTGCGTGTTATTTTACTTTCTTCTTTGTAATTTTAACGTTGCATTGATTTACTTTATTGTATTGATTTTAGAGAGAGAGGAAAGTAGGGAGGGAGGGAGGGGGAGAGAAAGAGACATCGATTTGTTCCACTTATTTATGCTTTCATTGGTTGATTCTTGTATATGCCCTGACCAGAGATCAAACCTACAATGCTGGCATATCTGGACAATGCCAGCACTGGATTTTTAATAACGTGAAGATATTAAAAATAGTCAAGGAAGAAAAGAAGAACAGGAGGAATACAAAAGAAGGAAGGAAAGAAGAGAGAAAAGGAAGTTTAGAAAGATAGAATTCTGGGTCTGAAGTCACAGTTCTTCACACACATAACCTGATCAGATCAATCTCTCCTAGCTTTGATTATTTCATTACCTTCCCTGAGAGAGTTGAGAAACTTACTATTTATTATTTATTGATTTATGTGTGACAGGAAAGTGTCAACATTTAGAATGACTTTTTTTTTCAATACTGCTTTCTACCCTAATACTATATAAAGCATATTTAGTATGCTTTGGAACAGTTAAGGTTCCAAAGTTAAAAGTTTAAATTTAACCCCTGGTATAGTGCAAGTAACTAAACTTAAAAGGTGAGTGTCAGATAAAAGGTTACCTTGACAACACACAAACACAGCTAAACTTGCTTATCTGCAGACAGTGGCAGCCCTGTTACAGCTCAGGCGAGGCCCTTCCAGCTTTGATTTCGAGTAGCATCCGGATTTCAGAAACATGAAGAGATGGGAAAGAAAAGAAATTGAATCAAGGCATTGTGATTTTTATTATTTTTAGCAAAACAGGCTAAACCATGAACTAGGGATGGCCATACATATTGATCTTCTACCTATGCAGCAAAAGAATTTAAATTACTAATCAATTCTAGATACAGGAAATGAATAGAAAGTGCTGGCTATTAGAACCCTGGATAAAAGGGTTATGACCCATGGACATAAACTAAGGTGGGGGAGGGAATCTTGGTGGGAGAGGGTGCAGGGTGGAGTGGAATAAAGGGGAGAAAAAAATAGGGCACATGCAATAGTATAATCAATAAAATATACCTTAAAATAAATTCTTTATAGTGAATCAAAAGTTACCATGTATGTATGTAATCAAATAATAAGAACTCTACAAGATATAGCTTGAAAGAACTTACCAATTTATTAATATATGTTTTTGTATTTTAATTATTTAAAAATTGGTAATTTATATGAGCCATATTTGGAAAAATCCTCTTGATTAAAGAATGTGTAATCAAAGAACTTGAGCCAGGAAGTCTTCAAATCAAGCAAGTGAAATATCACACTTTCATTTCTAAAGATAAAGCAACTATGACTTAAAGAATAATTTTCTAAATTTATGGCAAAGTCAGGACTGAAATCCATACTTCCGTCTCTCTGCCAAAGGCCCTTTCCTCTTTACCATCTTATCACAATGCATCTTATTCCTTGACCTGTAACAACTGTTATAAATATCTACAATAAATAACTCAGCCTGTTCTGGAGAACAAACAATTATATCTTCGGACAATGAGCTTATCTTCCATAGGGTAATATGAGCTTGTCTTCCATAGGGTAATATGTGAGAGATCCATTCTGCAGTTAGGTCTCGTGATCCCTGCCACAATCCTCCCTGGCTTGTCTCTGAACCTTAAAGCTTGCTGGCCAGACATACTCCTATGTATATGTATATACACAAACACACACATGTGGATTGGGAAATAGAATAAATTATATGGTTTAATTAAAATGACAAGAACAGTGTATGTATTATCAAGAAAAAATATGATTTTGGCAGAAAGTTTCCTTCTGGGAGCTCAGAATGGATTATTATGGAATGTTCTGCATTCCGAAGTCTATGTTTGTTTTCAGTACATTGTAAGTGGAATATTTTTCACCCTTCTGAGTAGAGCAGACAAAGGCTTTAATTAAACAAATGTCACATGGGAACTCTTGCCCCAAAAGCCTTTATTGGTCCTAATTAGCAGATGCAGCTGTAGACTCTATCTGTATTAGATGGTCTGTTTATTGTGTCCATTTATATCACATTCATCAGGGAGCATGCGGAAGACACCCCAGAATTACCAGCTTTAATTAAAACTTGTTCAATTGCTACAGAAAATATCCCATGCAAAAAATGGGTCAGGTAAAAGAGGAAAATAGAAGAAGAGGGAGAAGGAGAATAATAATAATAATACTGGAAATACTACCAAGGCTTCCTTGGGAAAACTAAAGGAGGCTGTTTGATGATCTGATTGTCTCCAACTGTCTTAGAGAAGCACAGGCATCTCGGGGCCAGGCTGAATTACACAGACTGGAAACCACAGGCAGAGCTTTCCCTCCTCTGTCCAGGCAGGGCTCCTGAGTGACTGCCAGGGCTGCCCAGGTTTCATCCTAAGTAGACTGGGAAGGAGGAGGGGCATATTCATCTAGACATTAATTGACTTCCTCATTTAAGGAATTACATAACACTAGATCTGGAAGCTTCTAGGTTATTTTGTGGATCTCAAATGCAATCTTTAACAAAATTAGCATTGCTTATTCAATTTTTGCTGTGCTCTTATGTACTTTTTGCATCTTCCAGATAAAATATCTGAGGCTGAAAAATATTAAGTCCTTTCCATATCATAGAGTCAGTCCATGACAGAACCAAGATCTAAACTTCTGTCTGATCCCAAAGCCCAGACACCTTTGTCTGTACTATAGGACTTCTCCTATATTAGTTATAAGAACTTAATATTTTGGCTATTAACTTGTTAACATGGATAAATGAGCGGTAGCCTTGAGGACCAACAAACTTGAGATCAAGCCCTTGCCTGTTTTCTTAACATCGCTAAGCCTCAGTTTCTTCATTTGTCACATCAGGATAAGAAACACTTCTTGAAAACTGGATTACAGGAGATAAACTTTGTAAAAGGTATTGGCCTTGTGGAAAATGCTTGATAAGTACTATTTCACACCCTATTTGTACTTATGCTGCACCACGGCCTTATTTGAAGACACTCTGAGATGGAGGGCTCTTCGTCTCTCTTCGGAGTGCGGCTGCGCTGGCTAACACAAGGCCCTCAGCAGGCTGGATGCAGCGCCGCTCCCCTCTGCGCGCTGCGGAGATGTACGCCTCCTTTATTTGTTCTCTCTCCCAGGGGAACGATTGATTGCTTCCCTATAAAAATTGTAAAATGAGAAAGAAACAATGACCAAACAATAATGGAAAAGCTCTAACAGTTTAGAATAGCGTGTTCAAACTTTTCCAGTGAAGCCCTTAAAGGCACAGCAGAATGAACTTCTGTCTCTATGTGGTGTGAATGCTCTAATGTAAATTGAAAGGCTCCTTTACCTCTGTAAAGGATATACTTTTATCTTTAAAATAGTGCAATTTAGCCCTGGCTGGTGTAGCTCAGTGGATTGAGCGCGGGCTGGGAACCAAGCGGTCCCGGTTCGATTCTCAGTCGGGGCACATGCCTAGGTTGCAAGCCAGGCCCCCATGAGGGCCATGTGAGAGGCAACCATACATTGCTGTTTCTCTCCCTCTCCGTCTTCCTCCCTTCCCCTCTCTCTAAAAATAAATAAAAATAAAATCTTTAAAAAAAAAGTGCAATTTTGTAAACCTTAGTATATATGTTTTATAAATTGAAAACCATTAAATTATTAAGGCTGCTCCCCTCCCAACTCCCTTGAAGACATTCTATCACACTCATGCCACGGAAGTGACCTCTTAGTTTTATTTCCCCCCGGCCTCTGTGTCATCCCTAAGCACTCCTGGGGAAATTTAATATTCCAGCCTAAGAATTACACCTTTAGAAAGTATTTCAACCATGGTAGAAATAAGCCAAATAATCATTTTTGCCATCTTGAAACGATTTCTGAGGTAATTGTCATGAAAATAAGTTCCTTCTTTGGCTTTAGACCTCACATCCTGACAGTGGTCCTTAGGAGGCCAGTTAATTCTAGATGAGAACAACAGCGAGGCAAGAGAGAAAGAACTGGGTTCTACACCAACTATGCATTTTCCTGTAAATGTCACTGTTTATATGTTAGAATAGTAAACCTCAAATACCTCAGTTAACTTGCTGTTCAAATGTTTCACAGCCTTATTGTATTTCCAGGTTTACCTGTAGAATGGGTCCTCTGGTACATTGCTCAGACCCCTTGATTCACACCTGAAGCTCTCAGTACTGCCCCCTCCCCACTGGGTTTCCCCAGCTGGGCTGAGTGTTGCCTGGCTAGGGCTCTCAGCTAAGTCCCTCTCCAGAAATTGCCCTCCAAGGGCTCTGCCCAGCCCCGGGTTAGTCCTGCCTCCCTTGCCACAATCCAGAACATCACTGAAGGGCCATCCCAGCTCCAAAGTTCCCAGGTAGATTGGTTCTGTTATCCCTGGTCGCAAGTCAAAGTTTCTTCTTATGCAGTCCAGCTTCCCTTACCGCTTTGCGGGTGCTATTCCTGCAAACAAATGTTTGCCCTAGAGTCTGTTGACCGGGGAACCCAGCCTAGGACAGCTTCTCCTATTAGCAAGTTAGGGCCTTCAATTCTCCCCACACAGTGATTTCCCAAGTTTCATTAGACACCATATCTGGATTTAAATACAAAAATAAAATAACTGTGTGAATCTGAAACAGCATTGGTATGTGCATAGGTAACCATAGTCAGCAAAGTGTTATTTCTAATTCAATTAGCATTAGTGTAAGCATCTATTTTGCTTCAGGCACTGAGCTGTTTGAGTTTACAAATTTAGTCTTAGTTGAGTTTCACAACAGCTATGCAGTATAACTGTGACTCCACATGGTTAGGAAATGAAGAAATCTAGATTTATTCCCTTGGTTAAAGTAATAGTGTTAGCACATTGTGAAGTCAGAATTTCAACCCAGATCCCCTTTCTCCAATTGTAGTAGTTGTGAGCAGGTGTGCTGTTCACGAGTATTTCCAACCTCTGTCTTCTGAGAACGAGGCGGCACTGCACTGCCCTCCTAATTTAGGCCTAGCCATGCCCCTGCTTGGGCTAGTGAATGGGAGAGGAGCTGGTGACTTTCTGCTTGGCTCCCCTCCCTGCCACAGGAGTGGTGACGTGCCGATTGTAGTGGCTCTGGCGCTTTGTGTCCCCGAATGAAGACAATGTGGAACAGAACCCCTGGCACAACTCAAGGAAAGTAAAAATAAATCTGAATTGTTTCAGGCCATTGGTCTTCAGGGGTTGTTTGTTATCACTGCGTAACCAAATGGACAAGATTAATAAATAAATAATGACTAAAGAATGGGTTTTTAAAAAAAACACTAAGGTATATTAGTAGAGAATTGCCATTTTTGCTTCAACTAAAATAGCCTTAACACTAGAATTTAGTTTATAATGAAATGTAATTGAAAGAGTTTGGGATTTGCAACCATGTAGATATAATTTAATTTGAATATTTGATCTAATGTACTTGTTTAATTACATTAGGTTTTAATTTCTCTTTCTCAGCCCCCCATTTATGCATCTGTAAAATAAAACTAGTAATAATTTTGTTATAACATTGCTGTGATGGTTTGATAAAATAAGGCCTGCAAAGCTTTTTGCAAATTGCCTGAAACATAGATGATACCAATTAAGTGTTTTACAGAAAGGGGTCCTCTAACCTCCTGGATCTGAAAGTGGTCGTTGAAAATACGGATTTCTGAGGCCAATACCAGACCTACTGAATTAGGATGTAATGTACTGTAATGTACATTTTTAACAAACTTCTTTAGCAATTCTTCACTTAGATTTGAAAGTTATTGTACTCAACGAAGGTTAAGTATTTCTGTCATATATAGTTAGTTAGTTAGTTCAGACAGCTTACAAGCCTTCAGTGAGATTCCTGAAGTGACCTTAGAAGTGTCAACAAAAGCGTCACCCACCTTACGTACATCAAAGTGAGGTCAGCAGAGGAGACCAGGGATGCAAGGCGCACTTCGAAGCATTAACATCGAAAGAAAACCCTCTGTGAATTCTTTGTCTCTAACTAGCACATGAGCAGTATAGTCCGATGGTGATCTTAGCTGATGAGAAGGGGGGGAATGGGGGTGGGCACGTGGGACGTAAAGACTGGCTGAAATCAGAGGCCTTTGAAGTAAAGGTGATGGTCAAATCAAAGCAAGAATACTTCTATCAGAAACTCAGATGAGTAAACAATTACAACTCCTGAAATTTTCTGGCGGAATTCTAGGCCAGAACTTTTATCGCTTTTAGCAACAGAGGTGCCTGTCGTGATGTCCGCTGGTACTTTGTAGCCGTGACGAGCAGCTTCGGAGCTGTGCGTTGCCCTCTCAACCCCTTTAGCCCCAAGTCAGTTTTTCCTACTTCTTTCCTCTCAAGTTTGTGTTTCCATATGCCTGTGGATTCATAGGCCAAAAAAAAAAAAAAAAAGGGAAGTTGAAAATAACCAAGTAAGAAGAAGCTATTTCTAGTGAAGCAATTAGACTTTCTTGTTCAAAAACAGGAGAGTAAAGAGCACTTCTGACTTTTAGTTTTGTGGTTTGGGGGTGGGGGACGGAAACCCGTATCCACCGGCATCTTGGAATAAAAGGCCGGGGGGAGTGCAGGTCAGAGCTGGGCACTGTGGCCTAAGGCCACTATGTGAAGAAGTGCTGGCCTCAGTGTCACTTTGAGGGCCTGGAGTCCTCTAAGAGTCATCCTTCTGGACACAAAGCTGGGCAGGGACACTTCACTGCCGTTGGGAACAGAAGAGGTAGGGGGGCCACTGCTCCTTCAAGGCATCACACGGCCCTGAGGAAGGAGCAAGGGCAGCAGAGACATGTTCACAGTGACCTTGCTTCCTCCTGCTCAAGCTCCTGATGCCCAGGGGACCCCATTTCAGGTCCGTATGAGCCCCACCTCCCCTCGCCCGGACAGTGTTCTTATAACATCCAAGGGAAGAGAAAGGAGCTCATAGCAACAGTCCTCCAAGTAACTGATATTGGATCTCCCACAAATTTGGGTGGGTGGGGAGTCTTCAGTGAATCTTAAATAAAACTGAGAAATTGAAATAAACGTGGTATCACTTGCACTGGGAGCACTGAGAAGTTTAGGCTTGTGTTTTGTTCTCTTCACACTTGCCTAAGATGGCAGACTTCCATGCCTGGGTTTCGGCCAGACACTGAAACAGAATATAGCACTTCCTAGAAGAATGGTGTTTCATTCAACATCATTTTGTTAGAACATTGATCAGATACCGAGGAACTTAACTCTTGCTTGTATCAATTAGCCTGTGGTAAGATTGCTTTCATGATATGTTATTTCCCTTAAAGTCTCAGAACCTATCCACAACTTTAAGTGAGGATATAAGGCAGGACTGTTCCATTCTGCCTTACCATTGCTTGGGGAAGTGAGTCGCTATAGTCACTGTTATTCCCATCCCAGAGGATGTAAAAAATAGGAATTGGGCTCATATTTGCCTTCATTTTCTTCTGATGCCTTGCTGGGAGCCAAATCTGAAGCCGCAGAGAAGTCTTCCATTGCTTTTACCTCTGTGAGTGAACTGGATTTTCATTTAGAATTATGCCCAGTTATTATAAGCATTTGATCGTATCAATTGTGCCTTATTCTCTCATGACATTCCAGGGAACAGATGCTGTTCATTGCCCCATTCTTCATCCTCACCCCTCCCTCCCCAACACTCCCCTTTCTAGTACATGCCTGTGCAGTTCTACCAAAAGCTCCTGAGATTTTACCTGAGGACATCCTCTCGGCTACAGACCCCAGCAGGCTAGAAGTAGCAGGAGCTGATGCACCAGGCAGCAGCCCTAAGACAGAGAGAAACAGAATGAGCAGATAAACATACATCTTCCTTATCCAGGGGGGCAGGATGCGACTAACTCTCTGCCATGTTCTACATTGTCTCTAAGTTTCCTTTGGGATTGAGCCCTAGTCACCCTCAATATTAAGTTGCTTGATATTGTAAACTTTTCTGGCTTTTTTCCATTTCCTGTCTCCTGACTCCACTTTTTTTTTTAAAGATTTTATTTATTTATTTTTAGAGAGATGGGAAGGGAGGGAGAAAGAGAGGGAAGAAACAGCAATGTATGGTTGCCTCTCACATGGCCCTCACTGGGGACCTGGCCTGCAACCCAGGCATGTGCCCTGACTGGGAATTGAACTGGGACCCTTTGGTTCCCAGCCCATGCTCAATCCACTGAGCTACACCAGCCAGGGCTCCTGACTCCATTTTTAAATTGGTGATTCTTGGGATCACTTCCCAAATATCCTATTTGCACACAAATGTTTGTCTCAGTGGTTTCTGCAGGGAATACCCAACCAAAGACAAAGACACCTTGCAATAGAAAAGAGAGGTAATGAATACTTAATGGGTGACTAGGATGGAAATTTAAAAAGATTTCATGTAGCCATAAGGGGATGTTGGGTTGCCCTACCAAAGCAGGCTGCCGGCTCTCCTCCAAGAGGACCCTCACTACGGGACTTGTATTGTCTTGCTGAATTTCCCCCAATCTGAGGCCTTGCTGATGTTGTCAATACAAAGAGCAGATTAATCCCTTCAGCAGGGTTATATCTGTAAAGCTCACAGAACTGAGACATACAACAAAATACCAGTTTATGAATTAACCAAAAGCAGTAATGACTGCAGGGACTGGAATGTTCAACCTCCAAATGACCACTGTGTCCTGTTGCTAGAGGCAGACCTACGTGGAATTCCAAATAAGCCACAGACGTGGCACGAGTGGAATGTAACTGCTACATGGGAAGCCAGAGGCACCCAACGCATTAGTCTTAAACACCCCGATACCCACATCTGCAAGTAAGGGCAATAGTGCCTATGAAAATAGAAATCTAACACTTCTGGGCAGAAATCCCCTCCAACCTTCCACATTGGGGATCCCTTCACGAATAGGACTTGGAGATTATTGACTAGCTATGCAAATGCTAACATGCGGAATGCCTCTGAGATCCCCAATCCCTCCTTCTGGGCCTCCCATTCTTTCTTTAAATGTTAATAAATTCAATCAGACTCAAACCAGTTCTGCGGAATTATAAATTATTCTGATTTGTTCAGTGATTTTTCATATGTCAGTTTTAATTTTAATTTCCAAGGGGCAAACTCATTTCCCTAGTTTTTAGTTTTAGTAGGGCTAACCAACTATAGCATCTGCTTACTAATACCACATCTCCAGGGTGTATTTCACTTGTTCTCACAACCAATGTTTGAAGTAGATGTTAGGACAATAGATATTCAGGTAGGCCAAGTTATTGTCCAAAGATGGAACTGGAATTCAAGCCCGGGTTTGTCTAAGGTTATAACTCCTGCTCTTTCTTCTTTGTCACGCTACCCAAAGGTTATGAATGGTATCTAGTTTCTATTTAGAGCACTTGATTTTGAAGAAAAGCTTTCACCATTAAGAACAAAATTTGACAACTCCTAAGGGTCTGTCTAGCTCTAAGAGCATATGATTTTTTAATGTACCTGGCTCTGTTAACCCTCAGAAAGAAGACCTTTTTCTAAATAATTCTGACAAAAATTATTTCTCTTGGTTATTCAGGGGCAAGAAATTGTGTCTGAGTTATCTTTATCATTTCCTCCCTGTTTTACTTCACTGAACTTAGGACCACTCATTCCTGTTACTTACCAAGTCTCTTTACTAAGGCACACTGCCTCTGATATCGACATTTCTCAGGGAACGAGAGCAACTTTCTAAAGACTGTAAAAGATCTAATTACCTTTATTGACCCTGCCCAGAAGCAACAACAAATAATGCTGTAATTAACTGAGTTTGGCTATAAATGGGAAACATGTGGGTGATTTTTATTACACAAGAAGAAAAGCAAGCTCAGTAAGATGATGGGTAACTTATTTAGCATCCTGAAATTTGTTCAGTGGTGCTAGATCTTTCTTTTTCTCCTTCTTCCTTTCTTGCTTTCTTTTTCTCCTCCACCCTTCCTAATTTTAAAATGTTTATTCTTCCGATAATGAATTTAAATAGATAATTATCAAATAATGTTTTCAAGAATACAAAAAAAGATAAAACTATCCTTTGTTTACTGTTTAGAAATAACTACGATTAACCTTATAATGTGTCTTCTTTTGGCGTATGTGTGTGTATATGATAAACTGGTTTTTGTTTGATTCTTTTGGGTATTATGAGAGTAGATGCCCTTTGGACCTCTGGGGGATTCTGGCTGTTTCAGTCTCCTTTTCCCAGAAACGGTGAGTTTAGACAGGCCAGGGGGAGACGGTCAGGAGAAGAAGGACCAGTGTTCACTCAGAGGCTGTGAGGAGTGTGAACACAGGGAACCAGGAAGGAAACAAGCAGCATGGCAGGACTGGAGGATGAAATGCTGGGAAAGGAGTGGGTAGGAGGTGAGCAGGGCCCAGATCAGCGTGAGCCCTGACTGCCGAGCTCAGGGATGTAGATTCCAACAGGAAGGCCACAGGGCGGGGGTTAAGCAGGGTAAAATCATGATCAGAGCTCAAGAACAGTACCTGGCCCATGACAGGGGCTCCGTGTATACAGGGTCCGGCATAAATAATGCTCCTGTTTATTATAAAATCTTTTATTAAAAATCATAAGCAAGTAATTCTGTAACATAACAATACCACAGTCAAGCACACCGTATGACATATTAGGTGAAATGTTCAAATTAAAACTATAAGTGATTACGCCCTACCAACCCCACTCAAGCAGGCCTTGCTTCTGCCAAACGCTGTATTTATCGAATGAATGAATGGATGACTAAGTGATGGTCTTGTAGAAGTTGGAGGGTAATGAAGTGAACTACAGGCAGGGAAGCCAGTGAGCAAACTCTCATTTCCTAAATTACTAAGGGTTTAAACTAAGGTTCTGGAAATAGAGATAACAAAGACAAAAGAAGGAATTATGGCAAAATTAAATAAGGTTCCTCTCTCTCACCAAATGTGCCCCCTTGCCAAATAGATAGGATACCTTTGCTCCATGCCTCTTGCTACTCTATTATCTACTGCTCAGATTGACTTTAAACTTTGGTTTCATTGGCTATTAGATGAATTAGCGATTAAATTAACATGGAGAGAGTGCCAGTGGCTTTAGCACATGTACAGAAGATAAAATTGTATCCTCTAGGCATCTATTCCATTAAATTCTTATATATCTGAATTATCTGCCGGGTCCTTGTTTGAAGTGAAAACACTCTTACAATGGAGACTTTGGATATTCTAAGCAAGCAAAGCTTACTCTTTGTGTAATACAGATTTTAAAACTGATGTTAAACATTTCAAGTCATCAGGTTTTGTCATTCTCTGTGGTTGCTTATGCAGTTGGTGAAAAAAATGTGAGCAAGGCCTAAGGGCACACACATTTGCAGGAATTTGCAATGCAGAATGCTCTGAGCTAGGCCACGTATACCTTTTTGTATTTTTGTTTGGATGGTTCTGTCTTTTAAATCTGTATATGTGTTTTAGACAAAAAGGACTTCATATTCTGTGATTCCATGGAGGACCTGGCTAAGTAACAACCAACTTTATCAATTAAGAAAATAGTAGTACAGATAATACTCTGATAGAGCAAAGATTATGGATGTGATACATGAATTTAAGGAAATACTCTTCTCAAATGTAAGGAGTAGGTCCTACCCTTCCTGTTTTTCTTGGTTAATTCCAGTTAACTTTTCTGCAAAGGGATAAAGTAGTTTGTTATGTTATTTAATTTTATTAATCTTAGGCAATTGGAATGTTTTCATCACTAGGATTCAGGTCTATGCAACCCGCAAATGTCTCTTTCCTACTCAGTGTCCACCTGCTAAGCACCTTCTGTGTATGTTTACGGAGCTTATATGCTATGTCATGAGATTATCATACTTTATTTTCAAATTGAACCTATAAGAAAGGCATAGGTATTCCCATTTTGGAGACAAGAGAGTTGAGGAGCAAAAATGTTAGGTAAACTTTCCAAGGTCTTATAGCTAGTAAATAATGAAGATGAGATTTCTACACAAATATGAACCAAATGTCCAAGTTCTTTCCTCAACACACCCTGCCTCCCCACCAACCAACCCTATGGATTTGGGGATGGAAATGCTATAACTGAAGTGGAAAAGCAAAATAACCTGAGGAAAAAGCTCAGGACTAAATATACAAGAAGACAAATGACATTTAATAAGAATTTTAAATCTGTAACATACTTCATTGTTTAAGAGATGTGTCACATACAGGATCTTCTTCATACAACCCCATGATTGAAATACAGACCAGGGTTACTGTTCTCACTGGAAACGAAAAACAGAATTTCCGTAAGAAAATTACGGAGACTTGCCCAAGGTCCCAGGGCAATTTAAAGCAGAATTCTCTTTAAGACTTTGAGGCAGGATTCTTTGTAAAGCAGAATGCCGAACTGCTGGTTGCTGACACAGTGTGTCTTTCCTAGGCGCTGAGCAACCTCCAGACAGCTTGTGCTTCACGGAAGGCTGGGCTGCAGCCCCTGAGGGAGCAGCCTCCACAGGCAGACGCCACAACCGGGGAGAGCTGCACCGGCTCCCACAGCGGGTCAGGGTTGGCAGAATTTCAACATCTTACTTATTGCTGCTGTGTGCCCGTTCATTGATTGATCCACCCATGTATTATTAATAATATTATTATTATTCCTCCTCTTCATCATCATCATCATCAACATCACTGCCCCTATTGCTGGTGAAAAGCTAATGTGTGGAGGTGCTGTGCTAGGATATGAAGTCACAAAGTTAAATGAGGCCGACTCTCTGCTTTTAAGGATCTCCCAATCCAAGGGAACAAATAGATATATAAACAAATAATTATATTATAAAATGGAGACTCTAAAACAGTGATAGAAAGAGATTACAGGGCCTTGAGTCTGAAACAAGCCACTAACGGGAAGGGAAAGTGTGGTGTAGGGAAGGCTCCATGGAGGACGAGTCACCTGAAGAATAGTAAGTACAGTTTGGAGTGAGGAAGTCGAACGATCTCAGAAGTGAGGCTTGTACTGAGGCACAGAGTTACTGAACATTCTGTGTGTTCAGAAAAATGTGTGTGTTTCCAAATTACTGGAGGATAAAGTGTGAAAAACGATGTGCAGAGGTCGGGGCAGAGATAGTCCAGAGTCAGAAGAGCTCTCACAGCAAGACGGAACCCAGGAGGAGGGGCTTCTGGAGGTGCGGAGTTCCGTGAGGATGTGCGCTATTAAATAGAAAGTAGGAAACTTGGCAATGTCTGTGTGTGCAACTGTGTGTGGGTGTGCAGGTGTGTATGGGGTGTGTGCTCAGGACATGGGGGCTCTAGATTCTGAGAAGGGAGACAGAGAAAAAGAGGATCTCAGACCTACCAGAGAGTAGAGATAAACTGCTGGCTCTTTCAAGATGCTCGAGTTCTTTTCAACCAACTGCTCTCCAGTCTCCTTAACGTTCTCCTTTCAAAGAAAACTTTCAAGCAATGTAACTACATACGGAAAACAAAACAAGAGAAAAAGGCATGTACACAAACATATCACACACGATCTTGTTCTTCTGTAAGATTTACTATTCTGGTAACAAGTTTTTGTATTGTTTCTCTCTTATTTTTATATTTGTTGATAGAAATGTAAAGGTGAGGGGAAAGAGTTCTCCATAATCTACTTTGAGAGCAATTAATCACTTGGTTCAGGAAAGAAGGAAGAGGAGAGGATGGAGAGGAGAGGGAGGAGAGGAGAGGGGAGGGAGGAGAGGGAGGAGAGGGAGGAGAGGAGAGGGAGGAGAGGAGAGGGAGGAGAGGGAGGAGAGGGAGGAGAGG